>JALGBA010002591.1:12500-118611 GCA_023970755.1 Azemiops feae
CATCTGGCTTTCATGCCTAAGGTGGGACTAGAACTCACCATCTCCTGGTGATTGGGCCAAAGTCACACAGCCGGCTTTCATGCTTAAGGCGCGACTAGAACTCACCGTCTCCTGCTTTTCTAATCAGTTGTCTAACCCCTAGACCAAAGTGGTCCTTATTAACTTATTTTTCTAAATCTGACGAAGGGATCTTGAAATGCCAAAGCATTTCATTTCATATACGCATGCACACACAAAATCAGCTGGCGTAATAAAAGTATTGCCTCTCTAGATTTTCATAAAATTCCCACAAAAATCATTTTCTTAGTGCCATTAATGGAAGCGAGCAAAAATAAAACTACAGCTCACCAGCCGAGCCACCAGCCCAGGTCTAAAAACCTTTTCAAGGCATTTATTTGCCGGTTGCTGGGATCCTTGCAAAAGAGTCGATCTTCATAGCATCAAGGTCCCTAGAGGCCATCCAGTCCACCCCCCCTCTCAATAGTACAGGAATGCAAATGAAAGCATCCCAGGCAGAAGATTTCTCTCCCTGCTGCTTGAACCCATCCAGTGCCAGCCACCTCAGGACCAAGTTGTCAGATTCAATGTAGTGTCATGGCTGCCTTCTAAAACACGGTAAGCGGAAAATTAATTAACACAGGAGACGGGAGGAAAAACAGCCCAGCTTTCCATCAATGGTCCCCTCATCATCCAAATTGCTTGCCGCAGCAATTTGGATGCAATTATTTTAACTCCTTCTTAGTGCAAAAAAAAAAAGTAGGAGCACTGCCGTAATTTCCTTCCTTCCTTCCTTTCCCTCCGTCCCTCCCTTTTTCTTTTTCTCTCTTTCTTTCTCCTTCCTTTCCTTGGCTTTCTTTCCTTCCTTCCTTCCTCCCTTCTTTCCTTCCTTCCTCATTCCTTGCTTGCTGGCTTCCTTTCCTTCCCTCCCTTTCCTTTCTTCCTGCCTGCCTGCCTTCCCCTTCCTCCCTTTTCCTTTTCCTTTTTCTTTCTCTTTCTCCTTCCTTCCTTTCCTTGGTTTTCTTTCCTTCCTTCCTTCCTCCCTTCTTTCCTTCCTTCCTCATTCCTTGCTTGCTGACTTCCTTTCCTTCCCTCCCTTTCCTCCCTCCCTTCTTCCTTTCCTCCCTTTTTCTTTTTCTCTTTTTCTCCTTCCTTCCTTTCCTTGGTTTTCTTTCTTTCCTTCCTTCCTCCCTTCTTTCCTTCCTTCCTCCCTCCCTTTCCTTCCTTCCTGCCTGCCTTCCTTTCCCTCCCTCCCTCCCTTCCTTCCTCCCTCCCTTTTTCTTTTTCTTCTTTTTTTTCTTTCTTCTTCCTTCCTTGGCTTTCCTTCCTTCCTCCCTTCTTCCCTCATTCTTTGCTTGTTGGCTTCCTTCCTTTCCTTCCCCTCCCTTCTTCCCTTCCTTCCTTCCTTCCTTCCTCCCTCCCTCCCTCCCTCCCTTTTCTTTCTTTCTTGTTCCTTCCTTTCTGCCTGCCTGCCTTCCTTCCTCCCTCCCTTCCTTCCTCCTCCCTTCCTTCTTCAGACTCCTGACTTATCTTGAATTTCACCCATGATGTTAAATTAGGAAATTAGGAAAATGAACTCAGCTCAGCAAGCTGTGGAGTTTGTAAAATCTGCCAACACAAACCCGCCTGGCGTCAGCGGTTCATTATGGGGGACACCACAAGTAGCAGGAAATTCAAATAGGCACCAAGAGTGAAAATTGTGTCCTGGGTATTTCCACTCACAAAGGCAGCCTTGTTGTATTGTTTTCCAGTTCATAGTATATAAAATGTAGAAATGGAAGGGAAGGGAAGGGAAGGGAAGGGAAGGGAGGAAGGAAGGAAGGAAGGAAGGAAGGAAGGAAGGAAGGAAGGAAGGAAGGAAGGAAGGAAGGAAGGAAGGAAGGAAGGAAGGAAGGAAGGAAGGAAGGAAGGAAGGAAATCTCCCAATCAGAAGAGATGACCGGGATTGGTCTGCTAAAAAACAGAATACCACATGTGCCTCATGATGAATCCACTTTAATAAAGATTTTAAAACATTTATGATTCCTTTGAATAAAATTGCACCCACCCTCATTTCTCAATGCTCTTTCAGGGAGACATATTTTTACCAAGCTAAAACTAGAGTACAGTTCTTATATTTATTTCTAGGATGAAAAGAACCGGGCATTTCATTAGAAGTCTATAAACGCCCAAACTTGATTTATTGATTATATCGTCTTTTTTCCAAGGTCTCAATCAAGTTCCCTTAATTTTATCCCCCACAATAACCCTGCGAGGGAGGCTGGGCTGGGAAAGTGAGAGCAGCCCCAAAACTACCCTATTCATCCATTCATTTATTCAATTTATATATCTAAATGACTCTGGGCAGCTCACAACAGTTAAAAACAACAGCTAAAAAAACCAGTATACAAAGGTAGGTAGGTAGGTAGGTAGGTAGGTAGGTAGGTAGGTAGGTAGGTAGGTAGGTAGATAGATAGATAGATAGATAGATAGATAGATAGATAGATAGATAGATAGATAGATAGATAGATAGATAGATAGATAGATAGATAGATAGATAGATAGATAGATAGATAGATAGATAGATAGATAGATAGGTGACAGACAGACAGACAGACAGATCTGATCCAGTGTTTCTCAGCCTTCACAGCTGGAAAATGTGTGGACTTCAACTCCCAGAATTCCCCAGCCAGCCTGCTTTAAGATGTCAGGATTTCTGGGGGATTCTGAGAGATTCTGGGAGTTGAAGTCCACCCAACTTAAAAGTTGCCAATGTTAAGAAACTCTGTGCTAGAGAGAGATGTACAGGAAAGTTACAAACAGCAACAAATGTGTGATGCGCTGAGCATGCCTCACAATCAAGACGCCTGCAGCCATTCGCACAACTTGAGCAATTGTCTTTCACAACAGGATAAGCGCTCATTGTGGAGAGGAAGCTAATAAGAATATTGTCCCCCTTCGTTTGCCAGTTTTGTTTTGCCAGTTAGTTATGTGGGGGGGGGGGGAACTAACTGGGACTCTGCTTCAGCTTTAAAGGCAGTGGGTTTGAAAGTATTTTGCAATTATTTTTATTATTTAGAGAAAAAAATAACACAGGTAGTCCTCAACTTACGACCCCAACTGAGCCGAGAATTTCTGTTGCTAAGTGAATTTTGCTAAGTGAGAGGGCTGTAAAGCACTGTGAAGTGGTATATAAGTGTTATTGCTCTTTCTTTTTCTTTCTCTCTCTTTGTCTCCTTCCTTCCTTCCCTCCTTCCAAGATTGGTAAAATGAGGACCCAGATTGGTGGGGGGCAAATATACTGACTCTGTAAACTGTTTAGAGAGGGCTGTAAAGCACTATGGAGTGGTACATAAGTGTTATTACTCTTTCTTTCTTTCTTTCTTTTTCTTTCTTTCTTTCTCTTTCTTTGTCTCCTTCCTTCCTTCCCTCCTTCCGAGATTGGTAAAATGAAGGACCCAGATTGGTGGGGGGCAAATATGCTGACTCTGTAAACTGCTTAGAGAGGGCTGTAAAGCACTATGGAGTGGTACATAAGTGTTATTACTCTTTCTTTCTTTCTTTCTTTTTCTTTCTTTCTTTCTTTCTCTTTCTTTGTCTCCTTCCTTCCTTCCCTCCTTCCGAGATTGGTAAAATGAGGACCCAGATTGGTGGGGGGCAAATATGCTGACTCTGTAAACTGCTTAGGGAGGGCTGTAAAAGCCCTGTGAAGCGGTATGTAAGTGTTATTGCTCTTTCTTTTTCTTTTTCTTTCTTTCTTTTCTTTCTTTCTTTCTTTTTCTTTCCTTCCTTCCTTCCTTCCTTTCCTTCCTTCCTTCCTTCCTTTCTTTCCTGTGGCACAGTGGTTAGAATGCAGTATTGCAGGCTAATTCTGCCCACTGCCAACAGTTCGATCCTGACCGGCTCAAGGTGGACTCAGCCTTCCATCCTTCCGAGGTCGGTAAAATGAGGACCCAGATTGTTGGGGGCAAATAGGCTGACTGTAAACCGCTTAGAGAGAGGGCTGTAAAGCACCGTGAAGCGGCCTATAAGTCTAAGTGCCATTGCTATTGCTATTACAATGGCCTGAGAGAGGTTTTATTAATAAAAAAATTCACACAACCGGTGAGTTGCTTCTCAGCTGACGAGTATAAAACCCAACATTTTAGCATTCTGGCTCCTCCTTCGATGGAAAAACCAGTTTGTGGAAATGCGAGGGGAGGCCGAAAGCAGGAAGCGAGCAGGGGGAAAAGAGGGGAAGAGAAATAAACGAGTGCAGCCTGCTTGGTTGGGGCGTCACACGTGGTTCTCGTTAGGAGGCATCAATGGAAACCCAGCACGTCAGGATTCCTCCATCCTAACCAGAGCCACCCGCCACCCACAAAGACCGAGGGACCTTCCAAACCGCCCGGGAACACCATCATTCATTCAGAAAATTGCTGCAACCTTTCAAGCCGGGAAAACCTCCGGAAGGAATGTGAGATCTCAACAGCAGGAGACGCACTGATGGCCACAAGGCTGGAAGACTTCAAAGAGGTGGGTTAGGTTCCCAACGATGATCCTGATGCAAAACATCTCCAAGATATGTAAGCAAGAACTTCTCTGATAGGGTGGCTTAACTCAGCCAGCTGACCTCGGCTCGGATGGGTTATGTACTTGGCAGTTCGGCAGGCGACGAGAAGGAAGCCCTCAACAGTCACCGTTATAGGGTCGATTCGGTTGAGCATGGCAGAATATGCAAGCAAAGCAAGGATCTCTGGTCGACCCGGGTTTGGCGGGTTGTGTGAACCCGCCCGTGTATTTTCCGGGTCCATTTTCTGTAACTCCAAACCATCTTCCACACTGTTGAGGTATAGAAAACTTTTACTAGTGAGAAGACTCAGAGCAGAGGTGTCCAACCTTGGCAACTTTACGGCTTGTGGACTTACAACTCCCAGAATGAGGAAGGAAGGAAGGAAGGAAGGAAGGAAGGAAGGAAGGAAGGAAGGAAGGAAGGAAGGAAGGAAGGAAGGAAGGAAGGAAGGAAGGAGATGGATGGGTAGAGGGAAAGGAAAGAAAGAAAGGAAGGAAGGAAGGAAGGAAGGAAATGGATGGTAGAGGGAAATGAAAGAAAAGAAGGAAGGAAGGAAGGAAGGAGATGGATGGGTAGAGGGCAAAGAAGGAAGGAAGGAAGGAAGATAGGAAGGAAGGAAGGAAGGAAGGAAATGGATGGGTAGAGGGAAAGGAAAGAGAAGGAAGGAAGGAAGGAAGGAGATGGATGGGTAGAGGGCAAAGAAGGAAGGAAGGAAAGGAAGGAGATGGTTGGGCAGAAGGAAAGGAAGAAAGGAAGGAGATGGATGGGTAGAAGGAGAGGAAAGAAGAAAAGGAAGGAAGGAAAGAAAAGGAAATACAAAAAGGAAGGAGATGGTTGGGCAGAAGGAAGGAAGGAAGGAAAGGAAGGAAGAAAGGAAGGAAGGAGGAAGGAAGGAAGGAAGGAAGGAAGGCAGGGAGGAAGGATGGTTGGGCAGAAGAAAAGAAGGAAGGAAGGAAGGGAGGATGGTTGGGAAAAAGGGAAGGAAGGAAGAAGGAAGGAGGAAGGAAGGAAGGAAGGAAGGAAGGAAGGACAGGAAGGATGGTTGGGCAGAAGGAAAAGAAGGAAGGAAGGAAGGAGATGGTTGGGAAGGAAGGAAGGAAGGAGATGGTTGGGCAGAAGGAAAAGAAGGAAGGAAGGAAGGAGATGGTTGGGAAAAAGGGAAGGAAGGAAGGAAGGAAGGAAGGAAGGAAGGAAGGAAGGAAGGAAGGATGGGGAATTCTGGGAGTAGAAGCCCACCGGTCTTAAAGTCACCAAGGTTGGACACCCCTGATTTAGACGATGGCTTCACATCAATCTAATACATCAATGAATCCTGAACCATGTTTTAAACAAGGAAAGGAGGCAAAATTTGCCAGATTTTCCTTGGATTTGCAGAGAAATTTGAAGGGAGGGATGTTGACACTCCCCAGCTGAATTTCTCTAATTTGAATAGGAGACTACCAGGAACCCAGACTGAAGGGAATAAAAAACTAAAAACAGGCGGTGGCAAACCACACTTTTCAACCATTCACACAAGCCCCTTCCCGCAGGAACAGCAGGGAGGGCTGCCAAGAATTCTGGGAGTTGAAGTCCACACATCTGGAAGAGACTGTAAAGCCACCCACGTTGTTTCTATGACTTAAAAAGACTCCATAAAGCTTTCCTTCCACTAAGCATTTAAAAAAAGCTGAGTACTGCATGCATATATGGCACACATTAAAAATGAAATTTAGTTGCTTGTTCTCAAAGTGTACACATACATAACACACATTTAAAACATACTATATACAACATATATATAGACCTACACCCTTACTTATAAGTAACATATATATATATATGTTAATCACTGACCATCTTGAATACATAACGGAAGGAGGAAGCTTCAGAGTTCACAAGGTTAACACTGTATGGAACAAAACTGTGGCTGAATCTGGATGTTCTGCTTCGGATATCACGGAGCCCCCTCCTCCCAGAAGGTAACAAGGAAAACCGGTCGTGAAGAGGAGGTGTAGCATCCCAGACAATCTTGCGGACCCTGCTCAAGCATCACTTATATGCTATGTCCTGGATGGAAGGGAGGGAACTGCCAATAATCTGTTCTTACTGTCCTCACCACTCTCTGCACCTGTCCGAAGCAGGGATGCTTCCAAACCGGACTGTAATGCCATATGACAGGATGCTCGCAATCGTCCCTCTGTGGAAAGTGGTGAGGACAGGGGAAGGAAGATGTGCTTTTTTCACATGACGTAGAAAATGCAGGCGCTGCTGTGCCCGCTTCACCTGTGTCTCGCTGTTGAGCAACCAAGCTAGTTGATTACTAGGAGACGGACATGAAGATGGAGAATGAGATAACATGTTGCAGGTGGAGATAGTGGAGAGGGAGATAAGATGGAGGTGGAGATGGAAAAAGTAATGGAAAGAGATAGAAAAGGAAAAGGAGGGAGAGAGAAATTACCTGCCTCCCAGAAGTTAACAAGGAAAACAGGTCGGGAAGAGGATGTGTCATGTCCCAGACAATCTTACGGATCCTGCTCAAGCATCGCTTACATGCTATGTCCTGGATGGAAGGGAGGGAACTGCCAATGATCTTTTCTGCCGTCCTTACCACTCTCTGCACCACCTATGGTGCATCTCTATGGTCACATGATCAAAATTCGGACGGTTGCCAATTGACTCGTATTTATGATGATTGCAGTTTCCCGGGATCATGTGATCCTCTTTTGCAACCTTCTGAGAAGCAAAGCCAATGGGGAAGCCAGATTCACTTAACGTATTACAGGCAGTCCTCAACGTACGACCACAACTGAGCCCAAAATTTCCAACAGGCATGACTTACTTAACAAGCATAATTCTGGACTCAATGATAGTCATAAATTGAGGCCTACTGGGAGAGGTAGTCCTCTACTTACAACCACAATGGAATGCAAAATTTATGTTGCTAAGCGAGACAGGTGTTAGGTGAGTTTTGCCCCATTTTACGACCTGTCCTTGCCACAGTTGTTAAGTTAGTAACATGCTTGTTAAATGAATCTGGCTTCCCCCATTGACTTTGCTTGTCGGAAGGCTGCAAATGTGTGATTGCATGACTCCCCAGGACACTGCAACCGTCATAAATATGAGCCAGTTACCAAGCCGTCCGAACTTTGATCACATAACCCTGGGGATGCTGTGCACAAGTGTGAAAAACGGTCATAAGTCACTTTTTTCAATGCTGTGGTAACTTCGAACCGTCACTAAACAAATGGTTGTAAGTCAAGGACTAAACTGCTTTGCAATGCTTTCCTTTGATGGGATCAGAATATTGGGGCAAGAACTTTGGCATAATTAGGCTTAGATGGAAAGATGACTCTTTCGTGGGCTTAAAGTAAGATGAGTTTGCAGCAAAAAAAAGGAAAAAAAAGAGGTTTAAAGTCCAAGTGAGATATAGCCTCTATCGACCTTTGACCCCAACCTGATGAAGTAGACCAGTGTTTCTCAAACTCAGCAAGTTTAAGACGTGTGGACTTCAATTCCCAGAATTCCTCAGGGAATTCTGAGAGCTGAAGTCCACAGTCTTGAAAAACTTGCTGAGGTTGAGAAACCCTGTAATTTCCATTGATCTCTGCTCTTCTAAGGAGGGGGGTCCAGGGGGATTCTTTACAGAAGATCTCTTTCTTTCTTTCTCTTTCTTTCCTTTCTCTTTCTTTTTCTTTTCTTTCCCTCTTTCTTTCTTTCTTTCTTTCTCTTTCTTTCTCTTTCTTTCTTTCCTTTCTCTTTCTTTTTCTTCTTTCCTTCTTTTTCTCTCTTTCTTTTTCTCTTTCTTTCTTTCTCTTTCTTTCCTTTCTTTTTCTTTTCTTTCCCTCTTTTTCTTTCCCTTTCTTTTTCTCTTTCTTTCTCTCTTTCTTTCCTTTCTTTTTCTTTCCCTTTCTATCTTTCTTTCCCCTTTTATCTCTTTCCTTTCTTTTTCTTTCTCTATATCTCTTTCTTTCTCTTTCTTTCTTTTTCTTACATTCTTTATCTTTCTTTCTTTTTTCCTCTTTCTTTCTTTCTTTCCCTTTTTCTCTTTCTTTCTCTTTCTTTCTCTTTTTCTTTCTTTCTCTTTCTTTCTTTCTCTCTCTTTCTTTTCTCTTTCTTTCTTTCCTTTCTTTTTCTTTCCCTATCTTTCTTTCCCCTTTTATCTCTTTCCTTCTCTTTCTTTCTCTTTTTCTTACATTCTTTATCTTTCTCTTTCTTTCTTTCTTTCTTTCTTTCTTTCTTTCTTTCTTTCTTTCTTTCTTTCTTTCTTTCTTATTTATTTGCATCTATCATTCCGCAAGCACTGGAACGGTTAAAGGGCTATTTCGCTATCATCAGTCCCAGCCAGCTACACTACAGGATTCTATATTCGGAATTTAATTTAAATTTCCCAAACAAAACACCAAGTGCTGGAAAAAGCACCAAGTTGCATGTACGGAGATGCAATTCTTCAGAATTTGGATTAGCTCGAGAAATGCACACCTATTCTAGCCACCAGGCAAAAGTGTCAGATAGACTAGTTGGGGGAGGAGGGGGGGGGAGGGCTACTATTAAATTCAGCACTGTGGCTTGGAAATGAGTTTTGTGGGGGACTGTCTTGCACGTAGCTAACCCGAAACTATGGTTTATCAAACCAGATTAGCATGATGTATGATCCCGGCCACGCACATGTACAGGAAGCTTTAACCATCCAGCCACATTGATCAAAGCTTGTATTCAGCCTGATGACCAGATGTGCTAAAATACATTTCAGCAAACCTGAGTAACTTTTTTGCCTTATCCACGGTACAAGCTTAAAACCGAAGCCAAAGCTCACAGCGCTATTCCATTTATTAATTCAGCTTGATTGTTTATTTTAATGTAATCATTTAATTTAATTATTTTATTTAATCTCATTGTTGTATTTCACCCAATTATTTGATTTAATTTATACGCCGCCCATCTCACTCTGAAAAATTCACTTTTTGGCTCTCCTAGCGCTAGCCCAAGGCAGCCAAGGATGGAAAAATTTAAGCTTGGAAGGGCAGCTCTCTCCAAGGGGGGGGGAAATTACACAATCTTGTGCACCACCAACTAACCAAACAGGCTGAGTTGGGGTTGGTGTGTGTGTGTGTGTGTGTGTGTGTGAGAGAGAGAGAGAGAGAGGGAGGGAGGGAGGGAGGGAGGGAGGGAGGGAGGGAGGGAGAGAGAGAGAGAGAATCCCCCAGGCCAGCCCCCCCCAAAAAACCATGGTTAAAACTAACCTAGTTTTCTCCATGCAGCCCCCCCCCCCCGGGCTTCTAATTCCCCTGGTGAAATGGCTTAAAAGAGGAGAGTCTTCAGCGGAAGGGATTTCTGGACTGGGATTCCTGCACAATCCACCACCACCCCACACACACACACACACCCGACCCAGCAGAGAACTGCCTGGGGTCCTTTGGAGAGTTTCTCTCGGTCCGGCCTGCCTTGTAGGGTCGTTGTACAGGTGCAAGGCTCAAGGGGCGTCCTTGGGGCTGGACCTCAAGGGACCGCTCCCCAAGGGCAAGGCAGGGCAGGGCAGGGCAGGCGAGGCTGCGCGCTTCCCTCTCCAGCCGACCAGCCCCCGTCTCGCCTCGGGCTGGGCTGGGCAAGGCTGCGGCGGCGGCGAGCCTTTGTTAGCGGAGCGCCGAATGAATGAACGAGCCCGGCCGCGCGGCCGGGAAGGGCAGGGACGCCCCAGCGCGATCGGGGAAGGGCCGGCCGGGCATTGTTCCCGGCGATGCGGGGCGAAAGGGGGACCACCAGCCCGTCCACCTCCCCGGGATCGCTGCTGCTGCTGCCCGGCCGGAGGCTCGCCCCACCGGGCTGGGCATCGCGATCCTCCTCCTCCTCCAGGGGAAGGAGGACCGAAGAAGCCCGATGCCCGCCCGCCTCCCAGCCGGGAGAAACTTCGCTGCCCGGAGCTTCCCAGCGCGCAAGACTCACCGGCTCCACCTCCGGGCTGCCAGCCTCCTCCGTGCCCGAACCGGCCGGCCCTCCTCCTCCTGCTGCTTCTTCTTCTTCTTGCCCCGGACGGCCGGGCAGACGCGCCCCCCTCCGCCGCCTCCGCTGGGCAGGTCCGTCCGGCCAGGCGGCGAAGCGGCGACTGGCGCGCCGGCTGCCTCTTACCTTTGCCCACCCGCGGAGCGCGCCAGGGCCCGCCTCCTCGGCCGCTCAGCCCCGCCTCTCCCATTGGCTGCCGGGCATGTCCTGCACGGCTTTCCCCCACTCCCCCTGCTTTCCATACGCGTTTGGCAAAGGGAGGAGGGGGGGGGAGGAGAGGGGGAGTCCTCCCCGCCTTCGGGAGGGAGGGGCGGGAGGAGAGCGAGGAGGGGAAGGGGCGAGGCCGGGTCGCTCGGCAGCTCCGAAGGCAGCTCTGCGGGGGGGGGCGAAGGGGGGGAGATTAAGGCGTGATCGTGGTTGGTTGTGGGATGGGATGGAATAGAATAGAATAGAATAGAATAGAATAGAATAGAATAGAATAGAATAGAAAATATGGAATAGAATAGAATAGAATAATAGAATAGAATAGAATAGAATAGAATAGAATAGAAAATATGGAATAGAATAGAATAGAATAGAATAGAATAGAATAGAATAGAATAGAATAGAATAGAATAGAATAGAATAGAATAGAATAGAATAGAAAATATGGAATAGAATAGAATAGAATAATAGAATAGAATAGAATAGAATAGAATAGAATAGAATAGAATAGAATAGAATAGAAAATATGGAATAGAATAGAATAGAATAGAATAGAATAGAATAGAATAGAATAGAATAGAATAGAATAGAATAGAATAGAAAATATGGAATAGAATAGAATAGAATAGAATAGAATAGAATAGAATAGAATAGAATAGAATAGAATAGAATAGAATAGAATAGAATAAGGAATGAATAGAATAAGGAATGAATAGAATAGAAGAGAAGAGAAGAGAAGAGAAGAGAAGAGAAGAGAAGAGAAGAGAATAGAATAGAATAAAGAGAGAATAGAATTAAATAGAATAGAATAGAATAACAGAACAGGAAAGAAGAGAGGAGAGGAGAGGAGAGGAGAGAAGTCCTTGACTTACAACAGTTCTTTTAGTGACCATTCAAAGTTAAAACAGCACTGGAAAAAAGTGATTTAGGACTGTTTTTCAAAGCGATGGCCTTTGCAGCATCATGTCATCAAAATTTGGATGCTTGGGAACTGGTTCATATTTATGACCATTGCTGTGTCCTTGTGACAAGCAAATTCAGTGACGGAAGCCAGATTCATTTAACAACCATGTTGCTAACTTAACAACTGCAGTGATTCACTTAACAACAGTGGCAAGAAAGGTCGTAAAATGGAGCAAAACTCACTTAACAAATGTCTCGCTTAACAACAGAAATTTTGGGCTCAGTTGTGGTCTTAAGTCAAGGACTACCTATATCTCAACCCACTCAGAGATATACGGCTGATTTGAAGTGACCCAGTAATACATTTTTAACTGTTTGAAATTCCCATTTCGTTTCCCCGTAATTCCATAGCTAGGGCAGCACTACCGTATCACAACACCAACAATATTTAGAATTATATATTATCAGCCGCATAGAATCAAGAGAGGCGATTTGCAAATTTTCTGTCTGGAGATGTTCAGGGAACGAACATTCAGTTAGAAGGTTGGAATTCAGAGCTATCAATTAACTAATTAAATGGACTACGAGAAGTTAATGGTAATTACCAGACTCAGATTTTTTTTAAAAAAATGGATAATTCTAATGCATAAACAGAATTCTCCAATAAGAAAATGGGTTTTCCACCAGAAAATTGAGAGCAGCAAAATTCAGACAAGCATGGTTAGGATTAAGTGAATTTTTCTTCCCACGGTTTTAAGAGAATTTTTCTTCCCACCGTTGTTAAGTGAATTTTTCTTCCACAGTTATTAAGTGAATTTTTCTTCCCACGGTTTTAAGAGAATTTTTCTTCCCACATTTGTTAAGTGAATTTTTCTTCCCACCGTTGTTAAGTGAATTGCTTTCTTGTCAGTCCTCTCCCTTACAACTGTTCCAGCAGCATCCCCACGGACACATGATCAAAATCAGAATAGAATAACAGAGTTGGAAGGGACCTTGGAGGTCTTCTAGTCCAACCTCCGGCTCAGGCAGGAAGCCCTACACCATTTCAGACACATCCTGCGGTCAAGGGGTCCCCATTTGTGACCTTCCCAGCCGGCTTCCGACAAGCATATTCAATGAAAGAAGCTAATTCTTTTAGTGACCATATGATTCACTTAATAACTGCAGAGATTCCCTTAACAACCACCTTGCTTAGCAACAGAAAATCTGGTCCCCATTGTGTACGTAAGTTGAGGACTATCTGTATTAATAAGCAGAAGTGAAATTTGGATGATTACGCTCCTGGAGTGTATATTATGCATTAAATCTGTGACTTTTAGTTATGGACAATTGAAAGGAGAGGCAAAATGGTACATAAATGTGTATGTATATATATATATATCCCATTCTCATGTCAGTCATTCAGTCCTAGAAGGGAATCACAGCAAGATAATGAGGCTAATGAGCACAGTGACCCTTTTGCTAGAAGAATACAAATTAAACGGTCTCCAGCAGACAAGATTAATGCCTAGCTGGGCTTCAGCATCTCCAATAAAGAGGATCCCACCGGTTCTCAGGATAATTGGTTGTGTTGCAATATCACCCTTATTGCGGGGAAATGTTTCCTGTCTCGCTTAGCAACAGAAATTTTGTGCTCGATTGTGGTTGTAATTTGAGGATCACCTGCCGATGTTTCCTAACCATGGTTGCCTGAACTTTGCTGCTTGCAATTTTCTGGTGCAAAACCACTTTCTTATCGGAGAATTCTGTTTATGCATTAGCGTTATCCACTTAAAAAAAATAAAAAATCGGAGCCTGTTAATTACCATTAACTTCTCGTAGTCCATTTAATTAGTTAATTGATAGCTCTGAGTTGCAACCTTCTAAATGAATGTTCGTTCACTGAACAAACAGAGATTTGCAAATCGCTTCTCTTGATTCTATGCGGCTGATCATTTTTCTTCTCTTCCTCTCTCTTTCTTCCCTTCCTCTTCCTCCTTGTCCTCCCTTTTTTTCCCTCTTCTCTCCTCCTCCCTTTTTTCTTCTCTTCCTCTCTCCTTCTTCCCTTCCTCCTCCTCTTCTCCTTCTTGTCTTTCTTTCTTTTCTCTTCTCCTCTCCTGCTCCCTTGTTTCTTCTCTTCCTCTCTCCTTCTTCCCTTACTCCTCCTCTTCTCCTTCCCTTCTTGTCCTCCCTTTTTCCTTTTCTCCTTCTCCTCCTCCCTTCTTTCTTCTCTTTCTCTCTCCTTCTTCCCTTACTCCTTCCTCCTCTTGTTCTTCTCCATTTTGTCCTCCCTTTTGTCTTCTTTCCTCCTCCTCCTCCTCCTCCTCCTCCTCCTCCTCTCTACAAACCCCACTCCCCTTTCAGCACTGATGATGTTATCTAGTTGGGTCATGAAACATCTGCAAGTAAACAACCCAGCTCAGAAAGAACTAAGAAGCCCACAGTTCAACCCTGAGCTCCAAATACTCTCCTGTGTTGGAGAAAAATAATATTCCTTGGGTAAATGCAATTTTATTGATGCACGTTGAGTTATCATTGTTTTAATTGAAAGCCCAGTGCCCTGGCACCTTAATAATAATAATAATAATAATAGTAATAATAGTAATAGTAATAATAATAATAATAATAATAATAATAATAATAATAATAATAATAATAATAATAATAATAATAATAATAATAATAATAATAATAATAATAATTAATAAAGTTGGAAGGGACCTTGGAGGTCATCGAGTCCAACCCCCTGCTCAGGCAGGAAACCCTATTCCATTACAGACAAATGGTTGTCCAGTCTCTTCTTAAAAACTTCCAGTGTTGGAGCATTCACCGCTTCTGGAGGCAGGTTGTTCCACTGGTTAATTGTTCTCACTGTCAGGAAGTTTCTCCTTAGTTCTAGGCTGCTTCTCTCCTTGATTAGTTTCCATCCGCTGCTTCTTATCCTGCCTTCAGGTTTCTTTGGAGAACAGCTTGACTCCCTCTTCTTTGGGGCAGCCCCTGAGATACTGGAAGGCTGCTATCATGTCCCTCCCTTAAGGACCGAGTAAGGGTATCGTAGCAGCAGCTCTGATTGCCTTCAGCCCACTTCATCCCATGCGTGGATGGGATAACCTTGGACAGGCTTTCTTGGGAAGAAAACCAGAAGGAAAGGAAACTTAGGAGCATCCCGGGAGGGTCGGTTGGCGGACGGACGCCTTCTTTCTGGAACCTTCCAGTTCCCTTCCTCCCAGTTTGTCAACTAACCTCTTCTGACAACCTGGAAAATCAGGCCCCCAGGCCAGGGGGGGGGGCGGGGGAGGAGGCCACCGTCCTCACCCCCGCTGAGAATGTTGATTAATCAGCCCTACCAGCAGTTCACGGCTTCTGACAGTTTCCCTTGCTAATTTGCCTCCAGGGAGGGAGAGGGGGGGGCTCCTTGCTTTGTTTAGCTCCTCTTCACCCGCCTGGGGGGGGGGATGCGAAAGAACTGGGAACGGGGGGGGGCTTTGGAATTTCAGGAGCAGGTTTTTGTTGAAGGGGAAATGGGGATTTGAGTTTGCGGTAGTCAGAAATCAGGAGGAATCGGTTGTCTGGCCCTGTTAGTTATCGGTTCCTTCAGAGATAACTGGTCTGTGGAAAATATGCCTTTGTTTTCAATAAAATAAAAGGATCATAATGCATTTTAAAAACATTTTATAAAAAAAGCACAGGCCTCTTACAAAAGGAAAATGAATCTATCTACAGTATCTATCTATCTATCTATCTATCTATCTATCTATCTATCTATCTATCTCTATCATCTATTTCTCTATCTTCTATTTCTCTGTCTGTCTGTCTGCCTCTATCTATCTATCTATCTATCTATCTATCTATCTATCTATCTATCTATCTATCTATCTATCTATCTATCTATCTATCTATCTATCTATCTCATCTATCTACCATATATAACCATCTCTTTCTCTATGTATCAGTTATCTTCCTCTCTCTCTCTCTCTCTCTCCCGTATATATCTCTCTTTATATACAGTAATCTCTCTTTCTATCTACCGTAAATATCTTTATTTAATCTATCTTTATATAATCTCTCTCTCTCTCTCTCTCTCTATCTATCTATCTATCTATCTATCTATCTATCTATCTATCATCACATCTATTTTTGACTGTCAACTTACAACCATAATTGAGACTGGAAATTCCATTGTTAAGCATGGGGGTTGTTAAGTGAGTCATGCCTTATTTTACGATCTTTTTGGTGCGGTTATTAAGCAAATCACACGGGTGTTAGGCGAATCTGGGTTCCCCCATCGATTTTGCTTGTCAGAAGCTGGCTAGGCAAGTCCCGAATGGTGACCACGTGACCCCAGGACACTGTGTCCGTCATAAAACACCTGCCAATTGCCAAAGTGCCCGAACTTTGAGCATGTGAGCATGGTGACAGAGCAACGGTCATAAGTGTGAGGACCAATTGTAAGTCACTTTTATTAGAGCTGTTGTAACTTCAAAGGGTCTCTAAACAAATAGTTGGAAGTCGAGGACTATCTGTAGCATATATAATAATAATAATAATAATAATAATAATAATAATAATAATAATAATAATAATAATAATAATAATAATAATAATAATAATAATAATAATAATAATAATAAACAATAATAGTAGTAGTAGTAATAATAATAATAATAACAACAACAACAACAACAATAAAGTTGGAAGGGACCTTGGAGGTCATCTAGTCCAACCCCCTTGATATAAGGGGCATATCTCAATATTTTACTTGTGAGCACTCTCGAGATCTCTGGTTTGGCCTTATTGATAAACAAAATGCAGGACTAAAATAAACCTTGGTTTGATCTTGCAAGCCTGTCTTTGACCTGCACCTGCTTCCAGACCAAGCCATCTGCAGCTCATCAGTGAGAAACACCCAGGGGCTGAGTTTATGAGAGTTTCCTTCCTGGTCCTCCTTAGGCACTGATTACTCACCAGAAGTGATTCAATGGATGGGTATCTACAGCTCAGGAACAGACCAGATCTAATGGACCGTGTGTCACTTCAAGGATGCTGGGGAAATTAAAACCATCCGCCATCTCTATCCATTGGTGTAAAGTGGGGCCCTCTGTCACAGGGGTGTCCAACGGCGAAAAATGCGGAAAAAGTCGCGGTACGTCGCGACACGGCACGCGACACGGCAAGTTTGACACCCGTGCTCTAGTCTAGAGCATCACCATTGTTCATGCTCTGGGGCTCAAATGCTAGAAGTGCACTGATGAGGTTACCTAGTTGGGTCATGAAACGTCTGCAAGAAAACCACAAAGTTCAGGGAGCACCAAGGACCCCACAGTCGTCGTCCTCCTCCTCCCCCCCTCCTCCTCCTCCTTTCCTCCCCCTCCTCCTCCATCCTCTACACTAGAGGTCCCCAACCTTTTGGGCACCAGGGACCGGTTCCGTGGAGAAAGGTTTTTCCACGGACCAGAGAGTGCGTGGTTTTGTGTGCTGCCTGCATCCCACGAATGGGGCTTTGCTTGTTTGTGCGGACCGGTTGCTGGCATGCCGTGGCCCGGTACTGGTCCATGGCCCGGGGGTTGGGGACCCCTGCTCTATACCATAAACCCCTTTCCCTTGTAGCACTGATGAAATTACCTAGTTTGGTCATGAAACGTGTGCAAGAAAACCAACAAGCTCAGAGAGCACCAGGGATGACATAGGCCCTCCATTCCTCCTCCTCCTCCTCCCACACCACAAACCCCACTCCCTTCTAGCACTGATGATATTACCTAGTTTGGTCATGAAACGTCTGCAAGAAAACCACAAAGCTCAGAGAGCACCAAGGAACCCATAGTTCTCTTCCTCCTCCTCCTCCTCCTCCTCCTCCTCCATCCTCCACACCGCAAACCCCACTCCCTTCTAGCACTGATGATGTTACCTAATTTGGTAATGAAGCGTCTGTAAATCAGACAGATGTTGCAGCAGAAAAACAGGCAGCCTGAAGGAGCAGACCCAGAATTCCTCAGCCAGCATGGGAGTTGAAGCCCACAAGTCATAAAAGGGCCACAGTTCCCCACCCCTGTCCTAGTGGAACTCAATTCTGGCCCAGAAGCCAAGTAGAGTCAATTCTACAGTAGTTACAGATAATCCTCAAGAGACAGCCATAACAGAGCCTGTCATATCTCGAGGACCACCTGTAGTCGTGCTAACCAATGCTTGTTTGGGAGAAGGGCCTGAACGGTAAGCCAAATTGGGACCCACAAACGAGTTGCAAAAAAACATTGGCAAACCCCTTCTTTGTGGCTGCCAAAAAAACCTGCATGCATGAGTCCACACGGTCATGAATAATCAAAACAATGAGATCATGTTTTTCCGGTTACTTGGTGAGAGGGACAGAAGGGGGGGGGGGTGTTCGCACCTATAAGGCTCGTTCAAAAGCCTGCAAATGCAAGAAGATTAATATCTGTGGAGATTCTCCGTCATCCAGGTCAGGGATTGTCCCAAAAGTGCTTTTTTTTTTTCTTTCAAGAGGCAACTGGACTTCCTTGTTTTTTCTTTGAAGACGTTTCGCTTCTCATCCCAGAAGCTTCTTCGGCTCTGACTGGATGGTGGGGAAGGGAAGGATTTATACTCCTTGCAGAAAAACTGGTTATTTGCATCCTTTTAGAGTACGGGTGTCAAGCTCACCGCGTCACGTGATGTGTTGCAACGTATTGCGACTTATTTTGCATTGCCGGAGCTGGGAGGGGGACGGCCTCCGTATGATGCAAACGGCCCACGGGCCGGCAGTTTGACACCCCTGGTTTAGAGAGTCATTGAGACCACCTGGAGGGTTATCTATGTCCTCAGGGTCACCTGAATAGTGCAAATGGGTGATCTATCTATCTATCTATCTATCTATCTATCTATCTATCTATCTATCTATCTATCTATCTATCTATCTATCTATCTATCTATCTATCTATCATCTCTCTCTCTATCTATCTACCTACCTACCTACCTCCAGTCTACCACACAGTCCTTTCCGCAGTTCCAAGAAGGCTCCACATGCATTTGTACTATTCAGGTGACCCTGAGGACACAGGTAAACCTCCAAGTGGCCTCAATGACTCTCTAAAAGGAGGCAAATGACCAGCTGTCTGCAAGGAGTATAAATCCTTCCATTCCCCACCATCCAGTCAGAGCTGAAGAAGCTTCTTGGGATGAGAAGCAAAACATCTTCAAAGGAAAAACAAGGAAGTCCAGTTGCCTCCTGAAAAAGCACCTTTCGGATATAAGGCTTGTCCTGCCGCTGGACCAGGTCAAAGACCCACCCAGTGCAGCCCGATGGGTCACAGCAGCCAAGCAGGGACCCCCAGAACCTCCCCCCCCCAGCCCTGCGTACAGCGGCCCCCTTTTTGTAACCCAGCTGCCCTCCATCCAGCGTTCGCAGCTTTGACTCCAAAGCCCATGTCAAGGTATGACCATAACAGACCATGCCCGTCACGGTCGTAACTGGTGAAGGTCATAAAACGGATCACTCGGGTGATCCGACCTGATTTTAAAACTTTTTTTTTCTCTCAATACAGGTAGTCGCTAAGCGAGACAGTCGTTAAGCAGGTTTTGCCCCATTTTACGTCCTTTCTTGCCACGGTTGTTAAGTGAATCACTGCAGTTCTTAAATTAGTAACACGGTTCTCAAATGGATCCGGCTTCCCCATTGACATTGCTTGTCAGAAGGTCGCAAAAGGGGATCACGTGAACCGTCATAAACACGAGTCAGTTGCCCAGCCTCTGAATTTTGATCACGTGACCGTGGGGACGCTGCAACGGTCGTAAGTGTGAAAAATGGTCATAACTCACTTTTTCCAGTGCTGTTGTAACTTCGAACGGTCACTAAATGAACTGTTGTAAATGGAAGACAACCTGTAGTCCACTGTGAGTACAGGAATGAGATGATAATAAGGTATATAATATATATTAATAGTTTATACTATATTAAAATTATATTATCCTATGTTGTTCTGCCTCCATCGCTGGGGCTGAGTTGAGTTCTGCGCAAAGAAAATGCTTTCCCGACTTTTCTTACCTGTGCCCCTTGCCTCTCCTGGTGGTCTCCCATCCAAGCGTTGACAACTCCCATCAGCTTCCTGGCTGCTCCTCTGGGCCAGCCCAGCCAGACGATGGAGAGTCTACACATTTGGTTGCTTCTTCTTTTCCCTTTTGCTCAACACTCCTCATTGCCGATAAACCTGCAGAGTTTGACTCAACCATGAGTCACTTCAAGTGTGATTTAACACCACAGTTGTGAACAGACAATTTGTTTGCTGGGAGTGCTATATTTATAAGAGGGGGAAGCACTTCTCCTGACCTTCCCCCCCCCCCTTCAAAATTGTCAGGTTTTCCAAGTGGGCCTTACATAACAAAGCTGTTGTTTCAAGTGCTGCTTGAAGCACACAACACGCCTGCGAACGATTGCAAAGTGATGTCAGCTTACGAAGAGAAAGAATCAGGGTTAGTCTCTTGATTGACAGCCCCTGCCAGGGATGGCCTCCGATCCTGGATTTCCGGTCGAGAAACTTTAGTTTAGTTTCTGGAGCACAGTATTTTTCAACTTGGTGACTTTAGGGATGGATGGACATCCCTTTGGTAAGGCCACGCCTGGAATGCTGTGTCCAGTTTTGTATTGTGTCACCACGATACAAAAAAAGACGTTGAGGCTTTGGAAAGAGTACAGAGAAGAGCAGAG
Organism: Azemiops feae; assembly: GCA_023970755.1. NCBI lineage: Eukaryota > Metazoa > Chordata > Lepidosauria > Squamata > Viperidae > Azemiops > Azemiops feae. Next base: position 32,786 of record JALGBA010002591.1, read on the forward strand.
AAGAGCAACAAAGGTGATTAGGGCATTGGAGGCTAAAACATTAGAACAGTTACAGGAATTGGGCATGGCTAGTCTAGTGAAAAGAAGGACTAGGGCAGGGGCAGGCCACCTTGGCTCTTTTATGACTCGTGGACTTCAACTCCCAGAATTCCTGAGCCAGCATGAGGGAAACTTTGGCCCCTTCATGACTTGTGGACTTCAACTCCCAGAATTCCTCAGTCAGCATGGGGGAACTATGGCCCCTTCATGACTTGTGGACTTCAACTCCCAGAATTCCTGAGCCAGCATGGGGGAACTATGGTCCCTTCATGACTTGCGGAATTCAACTCCCAGAATTCCTGAGCCAGCATGGGGGAAACTTTGGCCCCTTCATGACTTGTGGACTTCAACTCCCAGAATTCCTCAGTCAGCATGGGGGAACTATGGCCCCTTCATGACTTGTGGACTTCAACTCCCAGAATTCCTGAGCCAGCATGGGGGAAACTTTGGCCCCTTCATGACTTGTGGACTTCAACTCCCAGAATTCCTGAGCCAGCATGGGGGAAACTTTGGCCCCTTCATGACTTGCGGACTTCAACTCCCAGAATTCCTCAGTCAGCATGGGGGAACTATGGCCCCTTCATAAAGTTTTGCTTTATTCGTCTTTGTCTGTCGGAACCATGACATGAAACCAAGTCTGGATACACACATAACAATTCCCCAATACAAAGTTAAAAATCCCACCCATAAAACTATGCAAGCAACTATGTTCCCCAATGCAACATAATAATAATAACAACAACAACAACAACAACAACAACAACAACAACAACAACAACAACAACAACAACAATAATAATAATAATAATAATAATAATAATAATAATAATAATAATAATAATAATAATAATAATAATAATAATAAAAAAGTTGGAAGGGACCTTGGAGGTCATCTAGTCCAGTGGTTCTTAACCTTTTTGAACGAATCGCCCCCTTGAGCCAATGAGGAAGTTGTCATCGCCCCCCTCCCCCAACATAACCTCTCAGTCACAACATAGGAAATAATTCTTCAATTTATGCAAACACTTTTTTTGTTTTCTTTAAAATTGTCATCAGGACATATCGATGCAAATAATTTATTTCCAGTCTTTTTCCCATATCTCAACTGTGTGAAAAATTTTGGTGCCACCCGTCACTTTATTCCCAAACTTTGTGAATCATGTATTTCATTATTATCTTATTTATTCAAGACACTTAAATGTAATGACCACTGAAAACAAAATTCAATTGCAAGAAAGTGAAATGCCCAAAAAGAAAAACTAAGAATTTCGAGACGAAAACTCTGAAACTAAATTAAGATTCGAGGAAAGTATATATAGTCACGCACACTGTAAAAAGGATTAAAAAGACACAAAGAAAATATAATGTCACAGGGGACAGCCACTCAGCATGCGATGTTTTGAAAAAAGCGCTCCCCCCTCCATCACTGCCCATTCTGGCCAATGGCGCGCCATTGTATGGGTAGAGGATGCTGCGCAACGCGCATGAAGATAAGCGATGCGTATTCACATATGTACGGCGTTCTGTACTGAAGCTAGCTGGAGGAACATTTGAAAACACAATTCAATCCACTAATAGCGAGCGATCTGATGTTTTTGTATGACAGATATACAGCGATTCACTGTACGAAAAAGTCTCAAAAGTGTCCCCAAAACTTCTCGCTCCATCGCCCCCATATCGCCCCCTTTTTGTTCCTTTGCCCCCGCATCGCCCCTTTTTGTTCCATCGCCCCCCTGAAAAATGAAATCGCCCCCTGGGGGGCGATATCGCCCAGGTTAAGAACCACTGATCTAGTCCAACCCCCTGCTCAGGCAGGAAACCCTATACCATTTCGGACAAGTGACCGTCCAATCTCTTCTTAAAAACCTCCAGTGATGGAGTACCCACCGCTTCTGGAGGCAAGTCTTTCAGAATAATAGTAGAACTGAGTTGGAAGGGACCTTAGAGGTCTTCTAGTCCAACCCAGCCTCTTCTTAAAAACTTCCAGTGTTGGAGCATTCACCGCTTCTGGAGGCAGGTTGTTCCCCTGGTTAATTGTTCTCACTGTCAATAAGTTTCTCCTTAGTTCCAGGTTGCTTCTCTCCTTGATGAGTTTCCATCCGTCGCTTCTGGTCCTGCCTTCAGGTGCTTTGGAGGATAGCTTGACTCCCTCGTCTTTGTGGCGGGCTTCTTTCACAACACCCAGCCTGCAGGCTCGGGAGCAACCGATGACCTTGGTTCCCACGGGACAAAAAATTATTATGACTAGCGAAGCACCTGGACAGCCCCTCCTCCCTCCGTTCTATGGGGCAACCCAGAATGAGCAGGAAAATGGCTGTAGCCATGCTCAGTCACAGCGTTGAAATGCAAGAGAAGAAAAAAACATTGTCCACAGCTAAGTGTAAACCTCAAAAACTCAAAGAAAGGAAAGGAAAGGAAAGGAAAGGAAAGGAAAGGAAAGGAAAGGAAAGGAAAGGAAAGGAAAGGAAAGGAAAGGAAAGGAAAGGAAAGGAAAGGAAAGGAAGAAAGGAAAGGAAAGAAACAAGTATGCCTTTTTGAAATTCCTAACAAAATTTGGCACCATAAAGGGTGTCCCAATGGTTGAAATAAATGTGTCCATCTATCTTGAGGCTGGTCCACGTCTTCATCTCTTTCCTTCCTCTTTTCCCAGCAATATACAGTTCTCCAGGGAGCTGGGTCTTTGCATTGATTACGTGCCATCCACCTGAGGTCATCTCTTAGCAACCACACAGATAGATGTCCTCCAGGGTGATCTGTTCCCAATTTGGTGCTTCGAGACCAGGCACAGCTACAGTGCTGTGACGCCCATCTATCTTGGTGGTCCTCTTCTTCTCTTTCCTCACATTGGGCCAGCATCAGAGCCTTCTCCAGAGTGCTGGGTCTTCACGTCACGTAGGCCGAGTAGGGTAATTCAGAGACAGTTTGGTGTAGTGGTGAAGATGCAGGCCTAGAAACCAGGAGATGGTGAGTTCTAGTCCTGCCTTAGGTATGAAGGACAGCTGGGTGACTTTGGGCCAATCACCAGAAGATTGAGAAACCCAGTCCCGCCTTAGGCATGGAAGTCGGCTTTGAGCCAATCACTAGGAGACGGTGAGTTCTAGTCCCACCTTAGCCATGAAAGCCAGCTGGGTGACTTTGGGCCAGTCACCAGGAGACGGTGAGTTCTAGTCCTGTCTTAGGCATGAAAGCCAGTTGGGTGACTTTGGACCAGTCACCAGGAGACGGTGAGTTCTAGTCCTGTCTTAGGCATGAAAGCCAGTTGGGTGACTTTGGACCAGTCACCAGGAGACGGTGAGTTCTAGTCCTGCCTTAGCCCTGAAAGCCAGCTGGGTGACTTTGGGCCAATCACCAGGAGACGGTGAGTTCTAGTTCTGCCTTAGCCGTGAAAGCCAGTTGGGTGACTTTGGGCCAATCACCAGGAGACAGAGAGTTCTAGTCCCGTCTTAGGCATGAAAACCAGCTGGGTGAGTTTGGGGCAATCACCAGAAGATGGTGAGTTCTAGTCCTGCGTTAGGCATGAAAACTGGCTGGGTGACTTTAGGCCCATTACGAGGAGATGGTGAGTTCTAGTCCCATGAAAGCCAGCTGGGTAACTTTGGGCCAGTCCCTCTCTCTCAGCCCAACCCACCTCACAGGGTTGTTGTTGTTGTGGGGAAAAGAGAAGGAGGAAAGAGTATTACATTATATATGTTCATTAGCTTAAGTTACTTGAAAGGTAATAAAGGTGTGTGTGTGTGGGGGGGAAATCAATAAAAAATAAATAAACAATTTGAACCTGGACATTACACGAATCTACGTTTCTCCTGGTCTAATATCCCTTGTGAGATCAAGAATCCTGAGTCCCGAATGGTAATTTTGGAATGTGGTCCATGGAGCACATTTTCTGAGGGAAAAATAAAACCCGCAGCAAAACACTCTTGCAATCCTGCCAGGAAAACATAATTGCGTGAATCGAGCAAGTCACAGGGAAGCTGGGCTTTACGTGATTTTATCCAGCGGCTTTGACAAGATTCGCACAAGATGCAGGGGGTTGGACTAGATGACCTCCAAGGTCCCTTCCAATTATTATTATTATTATTATTATTATTATTATTATTATTATTATTATTATTATTATTATTATTATTATTATTATTATTATTATTATTATTATTATTATTATTATTATTAATCATTGCACAGTCAGCCAGATGTTCAGACTGGATTTGGCATTTTTGCCTACCTATCGAGTCCTTATCAGGGACCTGGGATAGGCAGATGTGGATGTTTGATGGTATTACAGATCTCGTCGCAGGATGGAAGCAGTTCCTAGTAAAGCCGCCTTTTGCAATTGACTAATGGCGTATTTGTCAATGCCGATGGTGTTCAACTGGTGCTCCAGTTGTTTTGGGATTGCACCCAAGGCGCCTATTACTATTGGTACTACCCTTGCTTGCCTTTGCCACAGTCTTTCTATTTCTATTTGTAGGTCTTTGTATTTTGTTATCTTCTCCAGTTCTTTCTCGTCTATTCTGCTGTCTCCAGGCACTGCCACGTCGTCTTTCTTATTGACAATTGTTAAGTCCGGGGTGTTATGTTGCAGGTGCTTGTCTGTTTGAATTCTGAAGTCCCAGAGCAGTTTAACTTTATTATTTTCTATGACTTTCTCTATTTTATGATCCCACCAGTTCTTGCTTACAGGCAAATGATATTTCTTGCAGATCTTCCAATGCACCATTGTTGCTACTTTGTCATGCCGCTGCTTGTAGTCAGTCTGTGTGATCTTCTTGCAGCAGCTTACCAGATGGTCCACTGTTTCTTCAGCTTCTTTTTTATTATTATTTTTATTTTTATTTTTATTTTTATTATTTTATTATTATTATTATTTTTATTTTTATTATTCCATAGCAGTTATGCGAACCACTGCAGCTGTTAAATTAGCAACACAGTTGTTAAGTGAATCCGACCTCCCCCATCGACTTTGCTTGTCAGATGGTCGCAAAAAGGGATCACGTGACCCTGGGACATTGCAACCGTCATAAACATGAGTCACTTGTCAAGCGTCCGAAATCACATGACCATGGGGATGCGGCAATGCTCCTAAGTGTGAAAAATGGTCGTGACTTTTTTTCAGAGCCGTTGTAACTTCAAACGGTCACTAAGCAAACTGTTGTAAGTCGAGGACTGCCTCTAATCAACATTAACATGTTGAAGAAGAGAGAAGCATCTGCCGGGACCAAATGTGAGTGAGGAGAGACTTTAAGGCAGCCTTTCTCAACCTCAGCAGCTTTAAAGTGTGTGGACTACAACTCCCAGAATTCCCCAGCCAGCATGCTCCCAGGGAGTCCTGGGAGTTGAAGTCCACACAACTTAAAAGTTGGGTTGATTGAGAAACAGCTTTAAGGAGATGGACGATCAAAAAATTACAGAAAAACTCTACTGCCCTCTTGTGGGAAAATGGGGTATATATAAATATTGAATCGGAATCAGAATAGAGCTGGGAGGGAACCCTGCGGTCTTCTAGTCCAGCCCCCTGGACTAGCAGGAGACCCTGTACCATTTCAGACAATAAATTCAATAAAAAAAATGTTTTGCACACACAGGTAATGAATCCCACAAAAGGATTGCATTATTCAAACCTGAAGTCTTATTTCTAGGAAAAACAGGGTGATTCGTTCCCGCTCAATGAAATAGGCAATAAAAACATTAAACATAGAGTTTTATATCTATATTAATGAAATATTACGGTAAAGAATGAATAAAATATACTTGCCATTGAAACATACGGTTCACAAAGTCACAGCAAAATAATAATAAAAAAAACACCTTTCTAAATATCCTTCCTAAAGGTAAATTTACTTGACAAAAAAAGGTCTTTTTAAAAAAGTTATACTTTTTGAGCCTTCATTTTCTTCTTTGCACATACAAAGATGAACAGCATGCAAAACCCCACTGCAGTTGCATACATGCTAGCCACACACACACACTGAATTTTGGGTTGTGTTAAACACCACCCAAAAATTTTTTACAATTTGCACTAATTGGAATATTAGATTATTCCAGCAAGCACTCATCACAAATGTACCTGTATCACAATGTACCTGTAATTGGAGCATAATTTTTGCTTTTGGACCCCAACACCAGTGAGTATGTAGCCTGGTGTTTTTCAAACTTGGCAACTTTAAGAGGTGTGGACTTCAATTCCCAGAATTCTCCAGCCATTCAAGGTGGGTTTGATTCTTGTAGACTTCCGGTCTCAGTTCCTCTTTAGCAATTCTTGGATGTGTTGAATTTTTGATTTTTGCTCTGTTAATTTTTTCCCCGGCTGCTATTTGATGGGTTTTTTGATACACTTTTAAAATTATTTTAAATATTGTTAAGCATCCAGACCCATGTATTTAAGATAAGCAGCCATATAATTCAAATAAATAACTATTGCAAACGGCAGTGGACATTTTTTAAATAAATAAATAAACATTTAATGTTACCAAGAAAAATGCAGTCTAGGGCTAGGCAATCACGAGAAAGCCATTGCAAAACGTTTGAATTATTTTGTGAGAAAGGTTTTGAACGCTCTTATATTAAATACTAAGCTCTCTTCTGTATCGTTATTTTAAAATGCTAAAAGAGAGAAAAAGGGGGGGGGAAGGAAAAAAAATGTTGCTGGAAAACATTAGTAAATATTTAATTTCTAAACTCCGCCTTTTTTATACTTGAGTTACAGCTTTTAAAAACATTTAGATCCCTGTTTAGACGTTTAGACTGTCGAAGAAGGCAGAATATGGAATAGTCTGACTTTCATGTCACTTCAGGACAAAAAAAAAAAACCTCATTAAGGATGAATCCAAGCTCATTAAAAACTGGAAAATCTGGCTGTTATCATTTCATTTTAAAAACTAGGAATAAAAGAGCAACAATGGAACAGAACACAGGACCAAAGGGGAAAGGTATCATTTCTTTGAGGGGTCGAGGTTACCCCTAAAAACCGCCCATTTCCCAAGCAAGCAAAATCGTGCCTAGATACATTAAATATATTAAACAAGCCTAAAGTGGCCTTATCCATTGGTCTGGGTTATATATATTGTGGTGCTAATACTAACAGAATAACAGAGTAAAGGACTTGGGAGGTTTTCTAGTCCAGCCCCCTGCAGTGATTTACTGAACAACTGTGGCAAGAAAAGTTGTAAAATGGGGCAAAATTCACTTAACAAATGTGTTGCTTAGCAACAGAAATTTTCGGCTCAGTTGTGGTCATAGGTTTAGAATAGAATAGAATAGAATAGAATAGAATAGAATAGAATAGAATAGAATAGAATAGAATAGAATAGAATAGAATAGAATAAGGAATGAATAGAATAGAAATAAGGAATGAATAGAATAGAATAGAATAGAATAGAATAGAATAGAATAGAATAGAATAGAATAGAATAGAATAGAATAGGATAGGATAGGATAGAATAGAATAGAATAAAATAAGCAATAGAATAGAATAGAATAGAATAGAATAGAATAGAATAGAATAGAATAGAATAGAATAGAAAAGGAATGAATAGAATAGAATAAGGAATAGAATAGAATAGAATAGGATAGGATAGGATAGGATAGGATAGGATAGGACAGGACAGGACAGAACAGAACAGAACAGAACAGAATAGAATAGAATAGAATATAGGAATAGAATAGAATAGAATAGAATAGAATAGAATAGAATGTAGGAATAGAATAGAATAGAATAGAATAGAATGGAATGGAATAGAATAGAATAGAATAGAATAGAATAGAATAGAATAGAATAGAATAGAAGAGAAGAGAAGAGAAGAGAAGAGAAGAGAATAGAATAGAATAGAATAGAATAGAATAGAATATAGGAATAGAATAGAATAGAATAGAATATAAGAATAGAATAGAATAGAATAGAATAGAATAGAATAGAATAGAATAGAATAAGGAATAGAATAGAATAGAATAGAATAGAATAGAATAGAATAGAATAGAATAGAATAGAATAGAATAGAATAGAATAGAATAAGGAATGAATAGAAGAGAACAGAACAGAATAGAATAATGAATGAATAGAATAGAATAGAATAGAATAGAATAGAATAGAATAACTTTATTGTCATTTTGAACGTACAATAATCGGCATACATTAAAACAAAATTTCGTTGCATTTAGCTCTCAAAGGGTCACCACCTCCGATATACATTACACCAATATGACCAAAATAAATAAATACAGAATTATGCACATACCCACACATATTATACGACACAGAGAAACAACACAGTCTAGTTTAGGTTATGTACAGATGTGCAAAAAGAGACTTTTTGCAAAACTCCGCTTCGGGAGAGGGACGCGCGGGGGGGGGGCGGAGTGTGTGGGGGGGTGCAAAGTCCAGCTGCGCGTCCCGGACCGGTCCCGGGGCTGGCTGGGCATCGCTTGCAATTACGCCCTCCCCCCTCCTCCCCGCCGCCCCTTGCAGGTCCCTTGCAATCGGACCGAGATTGGCAGCTGCAGCCGTCGGAGGGAAGCTTCTTGGCACGGTCTCCAGGTCTGGATCCACCAGCTGGGAAGGATCCGGATCCGGGCCGGCTTGCAAAAACTGCAGCCGGCCCGGGAGCTTTTGCAAGAGCGAGGCTGGAAGCAGCGACGTGGCCAGCCCGGGAGCGCCCTCGCCGGCCGCGGCTGAGCGTTCCTCGCAGCCCCCCGAACGCCGACCCGTCCGCGGGGCGAGCGGCGGCCGTTAGCGTCGCCCGAACGAAGCGCGCAACGGCCGCGGCGGAGGCTCCGTTCCGGCCGGCCGCAGCTGGAGGGGAAGCCTGCGGCTTTTCCCACTCCCCACCCGGAGCTTTTTTGCTGAGCGCTTCAAAGTTGTCTCCTTTCCTCGAGCAGCGCAGGATTGGAACTCAGCGCCGGGCTCCGGCGCGAGCTTGGCCTCCTCCGCTAGCGCCGAGCGGCTTGCGATGAGAGCCCGAAGCGGAGAGGATTGAGTCTCGACGCGCTTCTTGTTTCGAGACGAAAGGTAGTACTGGACCCCCAGCTGAGCCCCCAATTTTTGTCGCTAAGCGAGACAATTGTTGAAGTGAAGTTTTGCCCCGTTTTACGACCTTTCTGGCCACGGTTGTTAAGCGAATCACTGCAGTTGTTGAGTTAGTTCTACGCTTGTTAAGGGAGTTGGGCGAGGGGCGCCAATACAGGCGGTCCTTGACTTACGACCGCAATTGAGCGAATAATTTTGTTGCTAAGTGAGATAGTTCAGTGAAGTTTTGCCCCGTTTTATGACTTTCCTTGCCACAGTTGTTAAGTGAATCACTGCAGTTAAGTCAGTAACACAGTTGTTAAGTGAATCGGGCGAGGGGCACCCATACAGGTAAGTCCTTGACTTATGAGCCTAATGGAGCCCCCAATTTTTGCTGCTAAGCAAGACGGTTAAGTGAGTTTTACCCCCATTTTACGACCTTTCTACCCACGGTTGTTAAGTGAATCGCTGCGGCTGTTGAGTCAGTAAGATGGTCGTTAAGCGAACCTGGCTCTTCCCCAATTGACTTTGCTTGTCAGAAGGTCGCAAAAGGGGATCACGTTACACACACACACACACGGGAACACCGCAATCATCATAAATCTAGTCCGTTGCCGTTTTTTTCCCCCCTCATATCAAACTGTATTAATTTTATCAAAATGTAGAAGACACAAAGGAGAGGGGGAAAAAAGGGAAAAAGAGAAAATGTGGGGTGGAAAAGGGGAAAAAAAAAAAAAAAGGCATTGACTTCCAACTCTTTTTTGGCCCAGTAAAAACTAACAACATTACGTCCATTATTTTTTTTACTCAATCTGCTCGGTTGAATTTTGGTCACGTGACCACGGCGAGGCTCCCAACGGTCGTAAGTTTGAAAAAAAAACCGGCCCAGTGCTGTTGACACCGCGAGCGGTTGTAAGACGAGGACTCTCTGTGCCAGCCCGCCTGTTCTTGTTTTCTCTTTTTTTTTTTTCTTCAGCCATGAATAGCGACGAAGCCTTGATCTCCCTGCTGGTGATGGCGGGCGTCATCCTGCTGGTGGGCGGCTGCAGACAGCTATCCCACCGGGCGCTACGCCGGACTCCCAACTGGTTCACTTTCGCCCAGGAATTGACCGCCACCTTCCAGATCTGCGCCTGCACCCACGAACTCTGCCTGCTGGGCGGCTTGCTGCCCCGTCCGCAGATCGCCTTGTGGCTCACCTACGTTTTCACCGTCCTGCACGGCTGGACTTTAACGGGCAGCGTGGGCAACCCGGCCGGCAGCGTCCAACAGTTTTACAAAGGGCAGTTGCGGGTCCACAGTTGGGGCCTGCAAACCTCGGCTCAGTTTGCGGCGGCCATCTTGGCTCACCTGTGCATGAAGTTAATCTGGATGTTGGGGTTCACCTCCGGCCATTTGAGGGCCCTGCCCGACATTTGCAGCAACCCCATTCAAACCACGATCCCCAACGCTTTCGGCCTTGAGTTGCTCTTCTCCTTCCTGTTGCACCTGACTCTGCTCCAGTTTGAGGGCATGAATCCCACCATGAAGGTCCATCTAATTGCTCTGCTGATCACCTCTTTTGTCTACACAGGTGGGTCGCTTACTCCTCGTCGGTTCCTCTGACTTAAAACTCGGACCGGGATCCTTATTTAGAATACAGGTAGTCCCAACGACTCGCCGCCACGTTTTGAGACCAATGTTTCCGTTGCTAAATAAGGCGGTTGTTAAGTGAAGGTTGCTCCAAGAGACCTGGCGTGGCGGTGGTTAGAATGCGGTACTGCAGGTGGACTCTGCTCACTGCCAGGAGTTCGATCCTGACCGGCTCAAGGTTGACTCAGCCTTCCGTCTTTCCGACGGAAGGTAAAATGAGGACCCAGATTGTTGGGGGCAAATATGCTGACTGTGTAAACTGCTCAGAGAGGGCTGTAAAGCCCTCGGCCCAAAGTCACCCAGTTAGTTTTCATGCCTAAGGTGGGACTAGAACTCACGGTCTCCTGGTGATTGACTCAGTCACCCAGCTGACTTTCATGCCTAAGGTGGGACTAGAACTCACGGTCTCCTGGTGATTGGCTCAAAGTCACCCAGTTGGCTTTCATGCCTAAGGTGGGACTAGAACGCACGGTCTCCTGGTGATTGGACCAAAATCATCTAACTTGCTTTCATGTCTAAGCTGGGACTAGAACTCACCGTCTCCGGGTGATTGGCCCAAAGTCACCCAGTTAGTTTTCATGCCTAAGGTGAGACTAGAACTCACGGTCTCCTGGTTTCTAGGCTAGCACCTTTACCATTACACCAAACTGGCTCTTGTTATGCCAACAAAAATCCATAGATGAGTTGCAATATCCATAAGAACAGATCCAATAACGTGCTAGGAATAGATTCAATTTGGAGGAGCTGGAGAGCTGATGGAGGCCTTATTAAAGATCTAAGACCCAAATATCTGGGTATAAATGCACCCTCAATTAAGGGCTTCTCGTAAGCCGAGGGCATCGTATTCTTCAAACTCTGCCTTTGGCAAGCCCGTGGCCTCTTCCGTGAGGTGGAAAGTGGTTTCCCTGTCAGCCACTTCTGCTGAATCACACTTGGCCATTCAGCTGGTTGTGTATTTGTGTATTTACTGCTCAACTGTACCAATCTGGGCTGACTCGGAAGCCTTTGGAATACAGGTAGTCCTCAAGTGACGACCACAGCCGAGCCAAAACAAAATTATTTTTCTAAGTGAAACATTTGTTCAGTGAATTTTGCCCCCTTTTACGACCTTCCCTGCAGCTGTTAAGTGAGTGACAGGGTTGTTAAGTGAATCTGGCTTCCCCATTGACTTTGCTTGTCTTAAAAGAGTCGCAACAGGGGACACTGCGACCGTCATAAATATGAATCCGTTGCCCATCATCTGAATTTGGATCGCGTGACCTTTGGACTTGGGTCCTGACTTTCCTTTGCTGGATCACCAAGCATTCATTTAGTCCAAAGTTGTTCAAAGGTACGACGGCGCTGAAAAAGCTGACTTATATGACCCTTGCCGCATTCCCCAGGGTCACGTGATCAAAATTCGGACTCTAGGCAACTGGCAGGTACTTATGACGGTTGCACTATCCCGGAGTCTTGCGATCCCCTTTTGTAAACCCCCCCAGCTGGCTTCCTGATAAGCAAAGCCAATGGGGGAAGCCAGATTCATTTAACGACCAAATGATCCAGTTAGCTCCAGTGGATTTCTCTTCACTGCTGTGGCAAAAAAGGCCGTAAAAAGCTCACTGCATAACCGTCTTGCTTAGAAACAAAAGTTTTGGGTTGAGTTGTGGTCATAAGTCAAGGACTACCTGTAATTTTTGGAACGGAATAGAATAACAGAGTTGGAAGGGACCTTGGAGGTCTTCTAGTCCAACCCCCTGCTTAGGCAGGAAACCCTGTGCCATTTCAGACAAATTATTGCCCAGTTTCTTCTTAAAAACTTCCAGTGTGGGAGCACCCACAACTTCTGGAGGCAGGTTGTTCCACTGATTTAATTGTTCGAATTGTCAGGAAATTTCTCCTTAGTTCTTGCTTCTCTCCTTGATGAGTTTCCCTCCGTGGCTTCTTGTCCTGCCTTCAGGTGTTTTGGAGAACAGCTTGACTCCCTCTTCTTTGGGGCAGCCCCTGAGATATTGGAACACTGCTATCATATTCCCCATCGTCCTTCTCTTCATTAAACGAGACATACCCAATTCCAGCAACCGTTCCTTATAGGTTTTAGCCTCCAGTCCCCTGATACTCTTTGTTGCTCTTCTCTGTACTCTTTCTAGAGTCTTTTTTACATCGTGGTGACCAAAACTGGATGCAGTATTCCAAGTGTGGCCTTACCAAGGCCTTGTAAAGTGGTATTAATACTTCACGTGATCTTGATTCTATCCCTCTGTTAATGCAGCCTAGCACTGTGTTGGCTTTTTTGGCAGCTGCAGCACACGGCTGGCTCATATTTGAGTGATTGTCCCCTAGGACTCCGAGATCCCTCTCACAGTTACTACTGGGTGGTATGCATTATGCACCTACACTGGGTTTAACACTATTAATCAACAACATCTGCCTATCCCAGGTCCTTGGGAACGATAGGTGGATAAAATTCCCAAATCCGGTCTAATTTATATGGGGAGGGAGGCTGTAACAATGCACCATTGTTTGTTTTGGGGGGGAAAAACGCCCCTTCCCTCACCAGACTATCCTAAGGACGGCTGAAAAGATCTGAAGAACATACAGCGTTCACCACGTGGCCTTCATTGATCATTAACCTCCCTCTGAAGAGTTTGGCAACTCCCAAAAGGCAAACATCCTGGCTTGTAGGAGGTGATCTCTGAACTTTGGAACTTGTTCGATTTGAGATTTATTTATTTTGGGATCTTCTTCTTGTCTTTGATAGGAGGAAACCTCACTGGTGCAATATTTAACCCGGCTCTAGCTTTTTCTTTGCACGGAAGCTGCTTCATAGACCAGTTTTGGAATTACCTGGTGGTGTATTGCATCGCACCTTGCACAGGTGAGCGGTTTTATATGTTCATTTCTTTTGGACAAAGGCACCAGGATCCCTAAATTGCAGGAAGCAAAGGGGTGTAAAACAAGAGAGGAACCGCTTTAAGAACGGAATCTTAGAATAAGCCATTTCTGTCTGATACTGGATAAAATAGGAACCCCCCCCCATTTCTGCATCAGAATAGAATAGAGCTGGAAGGGACCTTGGAGGTCTTCTAGTCCAGCCCCCCGCTCAAGCAAGGGAACCTACACCATTTCAGACAAGTGACTGTCCAGTCTCTTCTTAAAAACCTCCAGGGATGGAGTGCCCACGATTTCTGGAGGCAAGGCAAACTACAAAACCATAGAATAGAATAGAATAGAATAGAATAGAATAGAATAGAATAGAATAGAATAGAATAGAATAGAATAGAATAGAATAGAATAGGATAGGATAGGATAGGATAGGATAGGATAGGATAGGAATAGGAATAGGAATAGGAATAGAATAAGAATAAGAATAAGAATAGAATAGAAAATGGAATAGGAATAGAATAGAAAATGGAATAGGAATAGAATATAATAAGAATAGAATAGAATAGAATAGAATAGAATAGAATAGAATAGAATAGAATAGAATAGAATAGAATAGAATAGAATAGAATAGAATAGAATAGAATAGAATAGAAATATAGAATAGAAATATAGAATAGAATAGAAATTAGAATAGAATAGAAATACAGAATAGAATAGAATAGAAATATAGAATAGAATAGAAATATAGAATAGAATAGAATAGAATAGAATAGAATAGAATAGAATAGAATAGAATAGAATAGAATAGAATAGAATAGAATAGAATAGAAATATAGAATAGAAATATAGGAATAGAATAGCATAGAATAGAGTAGAGTAGAGTAGAGTAGAATAGAATATGGAATGGAATGGAATGGAATGGAATGGAATAGAATAGAATAGAATAGAATAGAATAGAATAGAATAGAATAGAATAGAATAGAATAGAATAGAATAGAACAGAGCTGGAAGGGACCTTGGAGGTCTTCTAGTCCAGCCCCCTGCTCAAGCAGGAGAAGCTATACAGTCTCAGAGAGGTGAATGTCTAGTCTCTTCTTAAAAACCTCCAGTGATGGAGCGCCCACGATTTCTGGTGGCAAACTGTTCCACTGGTTAATTGTCCTCACTGTTAGGAAGTTTCTCCTTAATTCTAGGTTGCTTAGGTAAATCTATCATTGGGCTATCAAAGGGTTCCAAATTACAGGTAGTCCTTGACTTACAACCACAATGGAGCCCAAAATTTCTGTTGCTAAGCGAGGGAGAGTTGTTAAGTGAGTTTGCCCCCATTTTACCACCTTTCTGGCCACAGTTGTTAAGCGAAGCGCCACAGCTGTTAAGTTAATAACACGGTTGTTAAGTGATTCTGCCTTGCCCCCGATCGACTTTGCTTGTCAGAAGGTCGCAAAAGGGGATCACGTGACCCCAGGGACGCTGCGACCGTCATAAATAGGAGTCAGTCGCCAAGCGTCTGAATTTTGATCACGTAACCACGGGGATGCTGCAACGGTCATAAGTGTGAAAAATGGTCCTAGGTGACTTTTTCCAGTGCCATTGAGATTTCAAATGGTCACTAAACGAATGGAGGGCTGCCCATACGGTACCAACCAAAAATAGTTCACTTTTTGGAAATCGTTCAACCCAGGAGCGTCCACTCCTATTTAATAATAATAATAATAATAATAATAATAATAATAATAATAATAATAATAATAATAATAATAATAATAATAATAATAATAATAATAATAATAATAAAGTTGGAAGGGACCTTGGAGGTCATCGAGTCCAACCCCCTGCTCAGGCAGGAAACCCTATACCATTTCGGACAAATGGCTGTCCAGTCTCTTCTTAAAAACCTCCAGTGTTGGAGCCTTCACAGCTTCTGGAGGCAGGTTGTTCCACTGGTTAATTGTTCCAACTGTCAGGAAGTTTCTCCTTATTTCCAGGTTGCTTCTCTCCTTGATTAGTTTCCATCCGTTGCTTCTTGTCCTGCCTTCAGGTGCTTTGGAGAATAGCTTGACTCCCTCTTCTTTGGGGCAGCCCTTGAGATATTTTAATCTGCTTTTTTCTTCCCTTTTTCAAATAACTCAAAAATCTTTCTTTCTTTCAGGATCTTTGCTCGTATCTGTTATATGGGATGAAGTTCTCCCTGGACTGTACAGAGATATTTAAGTCTGAGAAGACAGAAGTTTAAGCATCTCCTTACCAAACCGATGCAGTTTTTCTCTCCCTTTCCTGGAGACTGACGTTGGAAGTATTCTAACATCTTTTAGAGGTCGATTTTGAGCATGGGGTTTTAAGGTCTGGTAGGTCCCCGTGCTTTAAAACTTTTCCACGCTGAGGTACCAGGATCTGTTTTCAAAGCTTTCAAAAATTGGAACCCTGAACGCCCACGCCTGTTAAAGGGAAGTTATCCTGGTTTTTATGCACAATCCACCCTTTTCAGGAGATACGAGTCGATCTTTTAAGATAAAACAATCCATTAAAAAATGTACAAAACAAGTGTCATAGAAAATATATGTATATTTTTCATTAATAACAATGTACCTTGGGAATAGGATAGAAGCTAAAACGTTGAGCAAATGGTCATAATTAAAGACAATTAAGAACATTTTGCTTGATGTTTAAGAACATTGTTTTTCAACCTCAAACCAGTTTGGAAATGTGGACTTCAAACTCCTAGAATTCCCCAGCCATCCCTGGCTGGGGAATTCTGGGAGTTGAAGTCCATCTATCCTAAAGTTGCTAGGTTTGAGAAACACTGGCCTTGAAAATGATTTAGTAAGCTACATCCTAAATAAGTCTTAAGTCTGCAGTTTTGGGGTTCTTTTGTGGGTTATCCAAATGATTTAAATTTCTTCCTCCTAAAGCAGTAAGAGAATATTGTTTCTACTAGCTCATATAAGAAACATTTCTCCAAGTATTTGATACTATTTTTTTTTAAAAAGTGTGAACCACCTTTGTATAAATGATTGTTTTTAAAGCAGTTTTATGCAAGCATCTTAGGAATATAAAAAAACACAAAACCCAACAGCTCTATCATCAACTAAGGGCTGAACAATTACTTTTTTTTTTAGGATCTCTTTATTGTTAAAAGTTGCAAACGATAGGAAAATGAGAATCATATCCAGATGTGACAATCAGATGCCTTCCCAAATGCTTCAAGATTTTGTGTGTCAATAAAATAATTTCATGAAGCATTTGCAGAGTGTGGAACTCAGTAGCTTATGAAACAAAACACAAGACTGTGCCTTAATTGTGTTAGCATCTCTTCTGGAGCTAATGTATTCCTTCCAGAATTTCTGCTTTGTTTATATGAAAGTTTCTGTTTTGTTCTATTAGTTAATTCTGTTCTATTAGTTAATTCCCCCCCCCTCCCCAATCTAACAACGGTGCTAACATTTAGAAAGAATCGAAGGCTTAGTTTCAGGAAAACAATGAAATTTCTGACCCAGTTAAAGTGGAAGAATTGTAAAGATGTTTTTGTCTTTTGGACTTTAAAAATGCCTAATGTGAATTACTGTTGACAGGATGTTGCCTGGAACTACCCAGTATTTTTTTTTTTTTTTTTTAAAGTGTCTTAAAATTTTTGGTGGATGGAAATTTTGGTGAGGGGTTTTTTGTTTTTTTTTTTGGCATGGTTTATATTCAAAGAACATAGAAGGGAGAACAAATTGCCATCAGCTGTCCTTGAATGCCAACTAAAGGATTTCTGTTAATGTAATGGTCGTCGTCTCTTTCGAAATAATGGCAAAATTCCTGCTGCAAGAGTTCGTATCGTATACATTTGACTTGTTATAATTGCTGATACTGCAGTGCTATTACAGAAGCGAGGCTTCAAAATATTCCTGCAGTTAAAGCAGGCAGAGAATGGAGGGTATTGAGTTCTAATCTTTGCACTAACTGGATTAGAAACACCATCTTCAATTCCCCTTATCCTGTGGAAACTTGGAACACATTTTTTAAGCCCCTGGCTAAAAAATGAGCCGAACCTGAACAAAATATCCACAACGTACGTACGTAGGTGGTTAATATTGACTTAAAGAGTAAAAAAATGGATATTGTCTTAATAAACAAGAGTTTGCTTTTACTCCTCTCAAAATGTTTTTTTGCCCCCCAACACTTTAAACCCCCAACATTCACTCATATCCATAATTTCATAATGGTATCAGGGAGACTTGCTGCATTTCACATAATCAGGTGGCAGTAAAGGTAGTCCTGGACTTACAAACGCTCAGTTAGTGACTGTTCAAAGTTACAATGGCGCTAAAAATAAGGGACGTATGACCATTTTCCACACGACTTTTGCAGCAGCCCCGTGGTCACGTCATCAAAATCCAGACGCTTGGCAACCGATTCATATTTATGACGGTTGCAGTGTCCCCGGGGGTCACGTGATCCCCCTTTTGCAACCTTCTGATAGGCAGATGATGGGCAACGGATTCATATTTATGACGGTCGCAGTGTCCCCTGTTGCGACTTTTAAGACAAGCAAAGTCAGTGGGGGAAGCCAGATTCACTTAACAACCCTGCTACTCACTTAACAACTGGAGTGATTCACTTAACAACGGTGGCAAGGAAGGTCGTACGAACGGGTGTAGTCATGTGGCGACTCACTTTATAACTGTCATGACTTCAAGTCAAGGACTATCTTTACCATAAGAAGGGACTGGACAGCCATCTGTCTGCAATGGTATAGGGTTTCCTGCCTGAGCACGGGGTTGGGCTAGATGACCTCCAAGGTCCCTTCCAACTTTATTATTATTATTATTATAGTTACTACAGGAATTGACAAAGGTTTCCCTATTCACATATCAGCATGAATACCAGTAGGTTTTAGACAGAACAGTAACCTGAAAAATAAGTTCCCAGCAATAAGCAGCTCAGCTGTTAAAAGGTACAAAAGTTATCTTTATTGAATCACTTCATTTGTATGAATAGCAGAAATAACAAGATTTATCTGGAGCGCAGAACCATCTGCTCGGGGACCAAAATAGGCCCTTAGAAACGTAATACAAGATTCTCAGAAAGACGGGAGTCAATTCTTCGCAGGGTTTCCACAATTTTCTTGACTTTGCACCTCTGTCGTTGCGCTAGCCCCTCTAGATACTACGAACATAACAATTCTTGTTGTGTAAACCTGGCTGTAGTCAAACAAGCATGAAACATATGGGAACGATCCAGGAAGAATCTAGAATTCTGTTCTAAGTGACAATTTTATTCCTCTAGTATCGGGGTGTCCAACCTTGGCAACTTTTAAGATTTGTGGACTTCCAGCTCCCAGGATTTTAAGGCTTTGGGACTTCAATTCCCAGAATTCCCCCAGCCAGTGGGAGTTGAAGTCCATAAGTCTTAAAAGTTGCCGAAGTTGGACATCCCTGCTTTAGTATATCATGTAAAGGCCCTCCACCTGTAAGCCATAATTAATTCTCCAATCAGAGCCAAGATATAATTTCCCCTGTGTGTGTGTTGCATGTATGTGTATGAAAAAAAGTCAAATCATGTTTTATAAGCACAGCTAGAAAACCATTTACAGTCTTCATGTTTAGGTCTTGTACGGGAACCGTGGTCATTCTTGTAACCTTGTCAGTCTTGGAAGACGCCCAGGAGAATCTGAAAGACACAAGAAGCTGCATTTCAGGGAAAAATAAAACAAAATGAAACGGAAAACAGATTAAAAAGAACATAGCCCGGTAACATGACACATCGATCCAGCACCAGTGCTCTCCTGAGACTTTTTCACATTGGTTTTCAAGTATGTCAGGGGAAAAACTCGTTAAAGGCAAAGAAATAGCACATCACAAAAAGTCTCCTTTTAGGATCCAGAGGTTTATGGAATTTTAGAACAGAAAACAAGTAACATGCATCAGAGGGATAGAATCGAGATCACATGAAGTGTTAATACCACTTTACAAGGCCTTAGTAAGGCCACACTTGGAATACGGCATCCAGTTTTGGTCACCACGATGTAAAAAAGATGTTGAGACTCTAGAAAGAGGGCAGAGAAGAGCAAAAAAGATGATCAGGAGATTGGAGGCTAAAACATATGAGGAACGGCTGCTGGAATTGGGTATGTCTAGTTTAATGAAGAGAAGGACGAGGGGTGATATGATAGCCGTGTTTCAATAACTCTGGGGCTGCCCCAAAGAAAAGGGGGAGTCAAGCTATTCTCCAAAGCGCCTGAAGGCAGAACAAGAAGCAACGGATGGAAACTAACCAAAGAGAGAAGCAACCTAGAACTAAGGAGAAATTTTCTGACAGAACAATTAACCAGTGGAACAACCTGCCTCCAGAAGCAGTGAATGCTCCAACACTGGAAGTTTTTAAGAAGAGACTGGAGAACCATTTGTCTAGAATGGTTTAGGGTTTCCTGCCTGAGCAGGGGGTTGGACTAGATGACCTCCAAGGTCTCTTCCAACTTTTTTATTATTATTATTTTTTATTCATTAGACGTGAACCTCAGTTAACTGAACATTCAAATTGGCTGGCGCTGATGGTTGACACGGGTTGCTACCAGCATCCTAGGTGTCAACCAGGTACCTCCTTAAAATATAAGATGTTCCGAGTAGCACAGTTTTTTGTAACATTGCTGGAGTTATTGCAGGAAGCTGCAGTTTCTTGATGTATTTCCATTCCATATTTTCTCTTCTATTCCATTCCATTCCATTCCATTGGTGGAGGCTCAAACGGAATGAAATCAAAATGAGAGAGATAACGAGGAGTCTCAACCTGGCCATCGGTCCTACCTTTCTTAATGATCAACGTCGGCATCCTCAAACTGTCCCGTTACTACTGGGGCCGCATCGACTTCCATTCCATCTGAAAGCAAAAACAGCAACAGACTGGAGATGCTGCTCGACTTGCGACCGTCTGCTTAACAACCGTTTGAAGTTACAATCGCACTGAAAAAAGGGACTTAGGACAGTTTTTTCACACCTACGACCGTTTACAACATCCCCACGGTCTATGCCAGGGGTAGCCAACCTTGGCTCTTTTATGACTCGTGGACTTCAACTTCCAGAATTCCTGAGCCAGCATGAGGGAATCTATGGCCCCTTCATGACTTGCAGACTTCAACTCCCAGAATTCCTCAGCCAGCATGGGGGAACTATGGCCCCTTCATGACTCGTGGACTTCAACTCCCAGAATTCCTCAGCCAGGCACTCTCCCTTTCCCCTCAGCATGGCTGGCTCAGGAATTCTGGGAGTTGAAGTCCACGAGTCATAAAAGAGCCACGGTTGCCTACCCCTGGTCTATGTGATCAAAATGTGGACGCATGGCAACTGACTCATATTTATGACGGTTGCAGTGTCCCGGGGGTCATGTGACCCTCAGGCAAGGAAAGTCAATGGGGGAAGCCGGATCCACTTAATAACCGCAAGGAGTCACTTAACAACAGTGGCAGGAAAGGTCGTAAAATGGGGGCAAAAGTCATTTCACGACTGTCTCGCTTAGCAATGGAAATTTTGGGCTCAATTGTGGTCGTAAGCCGAGGACTACCTATACTGGTAGTCCTCGTTTAACTACCAGCTACTTAGTGAGGGTTCAAAGTTACTATGGACCCAAAAGGTACTTATGACCTGGGTGCAGAGTTCCAACCGCACCCCTCCCCCGCTATCACATGACTACATTTCAGTCGTTCGGCAACCAGCTCCCTTTTCCCGTCGCTTGCCGTGTTCTACAGTCAGGGGACCGTGATTTACAATATTTTTTTTGCCAGTTTCCAGTCTTTTCCCAGCCAAAGGAAGGAATGGGCTCACTTTTACCACCGTGGGGTTTGCTTTAAAAGACCGCCACAAAAAATGGTCATAAAATTGGTCTGTGGAGGTTCTCGGTCCTCCAGGTCCTGGTTGCCCAAAAGGTGCTTTTTCAGGAGGCAACTGGACTTTGTTTTTTCTTTGAAGATGTTTTGATAATAATAAATAATAATAAATAAATAAATAAATAAATAATAATAACAACAACAACAACAACAACAACAATAATGAGGAGGAGGAGGAGGAGGAAGGGACCTTGGAGGTCATCTAGTCCAACCCCCTGCTCAGGCAGGAAACCCTATACCATTTCAGAAAATGGCTGTCCAGTCTCTTCTTAAAAGCTTCCAGTGTTGGAGCATTCACTGCTTCTGGAGGCAGGTGGTTCCACTGGTTAATTGTTCTAACTGTGAAGAAGTTTCTCCTTAGTTCTAGGCTGCTTCTCTCTTTGATGAGTTTCCATCCGTTGCTTCTTGTCCTGCCTTCAGGCGCTTTGGAGAATAGCTTGACTCCCTCTTCTTTGGGGCAGCCCCTGAGATATTGGAACACTGCTATCATGTCCCCCCTCGTCCTTCTCTTCATTTAACTGGACATACCCAATTTCAGCAACCGTTCTTCATCTGTTTTAGCCTCCAGTCCCCTGATCATCTTTGTTGCCCTTCTCTGCACTCTTTCCAGAGTCTCAACAACTTTTTTACATCGTGGTGACCAAAACTGGATGCAGCATTCCAAATGTGGCCTTACCAAGGCCTTGTAAAGTGGTATTAACACTTCACGCGATCTTGATTCTATCCCTCTAATCAGTGGAACAGTGGAACAACCTGCCTCCAGAAGCTGTGGATGCTCCAACACTGGAAGTTTTTAAGAAGAGACTGGACAGCCATTTGTCTGAAATGGTATAGGGTTTCCTGCCTGAGCAGGGGGTTGGACTAGATGACCTCCAAGGTCCCTTCCAACTTTATTATTATTATTATTATTTTAAAAAAAAGCTGTGCAGCCAAATTGGAGAACGGGACATCAGCTATAGATAGTTCTGTCTTCTTAAAGCAGGTCTCCAAACTTAGAAACTTGGAAGACTTGTGGACTTCAACTCCCAGAAATCCTTAGCCAGCCATTTTGGCTGGGGGAATCCTGGGAGCTGAAATCCACAAGCCTTTCAAGCTGCCAAGGTTGAGAAGCCCAATGGCGTACGATCCAAAATAGCAAGGAAGGGGACGGCGGAGTTAGGAGCGGAGTCAAGTCACGGGGGTCTCCGGAGACCCCCGCCTTAAAAGCCTGACCGGAGACTGCCCCTTAAGAAACTCCAACCTGGGTCAAGAAAAGCTGCAAGGTGAATTCGTACCTTCAAACTCCCCGAGAGTATCTTCCATTCTCACCCCAGCCATGTGGTACTGGGTGCTAATGGACTGGGCCAGCATGCCCTCCAGCCTGTCCAACGTAGCTTGGCCCTCGGCCGTTAAACGGGACAAGCCTTCTTCGTACGTGTAGAAGGAGGGGATATCGCCTTGACCAATTTCTGTGCCAAGAACATAAAACGCAAAATGCACGTTAGCCTTAGACAGAACACAACGGGGGTCTGGTCACGTGATCCAAATTCAGCCGCTTGGCAACTGACTCGTGTTTAGGACGGTCGCAGTGTTCCCGGCGGGGGGGTGTGTGTCACGTGATCCCCCTTTGCGACCTTCTGACGAGCAAAGTCAATGGGGAAGCCAGACTCGCTCAGCAACCGGGTTAGTAACTTAACAGCTGAACTGATGCACTTTAACCACTGTGGCAAGGAAGATTGTAAATTGGTGGAGAATAGGCGGGTAGTAAAATGGGGCCAAGCTCACTTAACAACAGAAATTTTAGCAACAGAAATTTTGGGGCTCAATGGTGGTTGTAAATCCAGGACTTCCTGTACTACTCCTGTAGTAACTGTGAGATGGATCTCGGAGTCCTAGTGGACAATCACGTAAATATGAGCCGGCAGTGTGCTGCAGCTGCCACAAAAGCCAACACAGTCCTAGGCTGCATTAACAGAGGGAGAGAATCAAGGTCACGTGAAGTGTTAATACCACTTTACAATGCCTTGGTAAGGCCACACTTGGAATACTGCATCCAGTTTTGGTCACGGTGATGTAAAAAAGACGCTGAGACTCTAGAAAGAGTACAGAGAAGAGCAACAAAGATGATCAGGGGACTGGAGGCTAAAACATATGAAGAACGGTTGCTGGAATTGGGTATGTCTAGTTTAATGAAGAGAAGGACGAGGGGTGACATGATAGCAGCCTTCCAGTATCTCAGGGGCTGCCCCAAAGAAGAGGGAGTCAAGCTATTCTCCAAGGCACCTGAGGGCAGGACAAGAAGTAACGGATGGAAACTAGTCAAGGAGAGAAGCAACCTGGAACTGAGGAGAAACTTCCTGACAGTTAGAACAATTAACCAGTGGAACAACCTGCCTCCAGAAGCGGTGAATGCTCCAACAGTGGAAGTTTTTAAGAAGAGACTGGACAGCCATTTGTCTGAAATGGTATAGGGTTTCCTGCCCGAGCAGGGGGTTGGACTAGATGACCTCCAAGGTCCCTTCCAACTTTATTATTATTGTCAAAAGTAGCTCTGGGAAGGTCCGTAACTTGAAATAGTAAGTAAGCGAGCAGTCATTAAGTGAGGACTACCTGTTAGACTAAAATGATTATTAATCAATTAATCTTTTTTTTGGGGGGGGGGGGCTCTTAACACAGATACAAAACTGCCAGTTAATGTGGCCTAACCTGGATCAAGGTCAATGGGAAATTACGGGACATCACGCAAATCCAAACCCCGCTTACCGTGAGCCTCGAGGTCATATTCCTCGCCATCGTAGTTGCTATCCGAGTCTTCGTCTTCCGGGTCGGGATGCAGGGCTTGGCATTCACACATGGCAGTGAACATGGCCTCCACTAGGTTAAAACACAACAGCAAAATCGACTCAACTCGGTGGCTGCTCCATGAAGGTATTTTAACAGGTTGTTAAAGCGTTCTGGCCCCGGACTGCAATGTTTCTCAACCGTGGCAACTTTTAAGATGTGTTACGAATAAAGGAGAATATTTTTAACTCGGGGTTGAAATGAGGGGTCCTGGGTGCTCTCTGAGCTTGGTGTTTTTTTCTTGCAGATGTTTCATGACCCAAACGAGGTAACATCACCAGTGCTAGAAAACAGGAGGAGGAGGAGGAGGAGGAGGAGGAAGACTGTGGAGTTCTTTGTGCTCTCTGGCTGATTTCTTGCAAACCTTTCATTACCTAACTAGGTACCATCATCAGTGCTAGAAAACAGGAGGAGGAGGAGGAGGAGGAGGATGGAGGAGGAGGAGGAGGAGGAGGAGGAGGAGGAGGAGGAGGAGGAGGAGGACTGTGGAGTTCTTGTGCTCTCTGACTTTGGCTGATGTCTTTGCAAACCTTTCATTACCTAACTAGGTACCATCATCAGTGCTAGAAAACAGGAGGAGGAGGAGGAGGAGGAGGAGGACTGTGGAGTTCTTCGTGCTCTCGACTTTGGCTGATGTCTTGCAAACCTTTCATTACCGTAACTAGGTAACATCATCAGTGCTAGAAAACAGGAGGAGGAGGAGGAGGAGGAGAGGAGGAGGAGGAGGAGGGAGGAGGAGGAGGAGGAGGAGGAGGAGGAGGAGGAGAACTGTGGAGTTCTTCGTGCTTTCTGACTTTGGCTGATGTCTTGCAAACCTTTCATTACCTAACTAGGTAACATCATCAGTGCTAGAAAACAGGAGGAGGAGGAGGAGGAGGAGGAGGAGAACTGTGGAGTTCTTCGTGCTCTCTGACTTTGGCTGATTTCTTGCAAACCTTTCATTACCTGACTAGGTAACATCATCAGTGCTAGAAGAGAGTGGGGGTTTGCGAGGAGGAAAAGGATATATCAGAATTATCGTGTCTGCTTGCCAGTTAGATGTGTGCCAGCATTATTCTGAAAAAAAACCCCAAGCTATTTGATTTACTCGGTAAGGCAACAGGCTAGAAACCCAAGAGAAAGTAAGTTCTAGTTCTATCTTAGGCACAAAAGCCAGCTGGGCGAACTTCGGGCCAATCACCAGGAGATGGTGAGTTCTAATCCCGCCTTAGCCATGAAAGTCAACTGCTGGTAGGTGACTTTGGGCCAGACTCTCTTTCAGCCCATCTCACCTCACAGGGTTGATGTTGTGGGGAAAATAAGAGGAGAAAGGTGTGTGGGGAATATGTTTGCCGCCTTGAGTTATTTGTGAAAATAATAAAGGTGGGAAATGAATTGAATGAACGAATGGAACGAACGAACGAATGAATGAACGAATACATACGGGCTTGACTCCCTCCCTCAACTCACCCAGGATATGTTCTCCGTGCTCAAACTAGCGTGTTCCAAGTTTCTCATCTTTTTTCCTACTTACATGCTGATTTGTCGCTGTGTACAAATCGGAATTCTGAGATGGGCTCAAGCTCCTCGTCACTCTCCTCCTCCTCCTCTTCCTCCTCCGGTACGGGACTTTCTTTGGATTCTTCTGCTGAGAAATCAAAAATGAAGATGCGCGTTAAGGAGCCTGGCATTTCTGCCTCCTTTCTCCAAAGAAGTAGGGGGACAACCTGGGAGCTCCCGCTGTCATTTCCAGCTAACACAGCTAATAGCCAGAGATAATAACTAAAGTCCAATAGCTAGGTGTAGCCTACACAATTTTGGTTTCTAATGTGAGGAATGAAAGAAAAAAGGGAGGGAGGGAGGGAGGGAGAGAGGGGGGAGAGGGAGGTGAGGAGAGAGTGAGGGAGAGAGGGGAGAGGGGGAGAGAGGAAGGGAGGGAGACGGAGAGGAGGGGGGAGAGGGAGGGTGAGGGAGAGAGGGGGGAGAAAGGGAGGGAGGGAGAGAGAGAGGGAGGGAGGGAGAGGGAGGGAATGAGGGAGGGGGAGAGAGAGGGGGAGGGAGATGGAGAGGGAGGGAGGGCGAGAGAGGGAGGGAGAAGGAGAGAGAGAGAGAATAAAGAACTAGAAAGCCGGGTTTCCCCAAGTCACTGCTTTATCACTGGAAGCTCAGCAACTTATGAGAATCAAAATTATCAACACCCAACCTCTGAAGAAGTCTTCAACAACCAGCTGTTCCCCCAGTCCAAAATGCCATTTGTATCACTAGCCCAGGAAGCTTTTGATCATGACATTAAGACATAGTCTGACATTCTTTATATAGCAACTTTATTTTCTTCTATAGCCTTTTATTCAATGTGTATACACATATATATTGCAGTCAAGGTGGACTCAGCCTTCCTTTCTTCCTTAAGTTCGGTAAAATGAGGACCCAGATTGTTGGGGGCAAATATGCTGACTCTGTAAACCGCTTAGAGAGGGGCTGTAAAAGCACTGTGAAGCGGTTATATAAGTCTAAGAGCTATTGGGAAGGAAGGAAGGAAGGAAGGAAGGAAGGAAGGAAGGAAGGAAAGGAAGGAAGGAAGGAAGGAAGGAAGGAAGGAAGGAAGGAAAGGAAGGAAGGAAGGAAGGAAGGATGGAAGAAGGAAGACGGAAGGAGGAGGAAGGAAGGAAGGAGGAAGCAGGAATAAGGAAGGAAAGGAAGAAGGGAAGGATGGAAGGAAGGAAGAAGAAGGAAGGAAGGAAGGAAGGAAGGAAGGATGGAAGGAAGGAAGGAAGGATGGAAGGAAGGAAGGAAGGAAGGAAGGAAGGAAGGAAGGAAGGAAGGAAGGAAGGAAGGAAGGAAGGAAGGAAGGGAGCCATGGTGGTGCAGTGGTTAGAATGCAGCATTGCAGGCTAACTCTGCCCACCGCCGAGAGTTCGATACTCACCAGCTCAAGGTTGACTCAGCCTTCCCTCCTTCTCATGTCGGTAAAATGAGGACCCAGATTGTTGGGAGCAAATATGCCGACTCTATAAACCACTTAGAAAGCGCCGTAAAAGCATTGTGAAGCGATAAGTCTAAGGGCTAGTGCTAACTAGACCGCCTTACCTTCAAACTTTGCATTCACCATGACGTACAAGTGTTCCCACGGGTAAGCATTCAGGTCCCTGGAGATGGCATGTAAGCTTATGATGGGATAGTCCAATGAGAATCCAAGGCCCGAATCTGTTATCCATGACAGACGACTAAAAATGCAAAGCAAACAGAAAAATAAGTGGTAACTGAATTGATGAGAACAGAATTTTATACCAAACTACTTTTAAATCACAGTTCACATCTATCCGAGCCATGACAATCACATATTTGATTATTTTTTTTAAAGCTGCTATGGAATAAAACCTGGATCCAAGACACAAATGCTAATCAGTACAGGAGGCGGGAGTATTAGTCAGGATTATTCAGGAGAGTGATTCAGTGCTGGGCTGGTCACCCTCTCTCAGGTCAGCCCACCTTACAAGGTTGTTGTTGTGGAGAAGATAGGAGGAAGAAATTGTGTTGTATATGTTCGCCATTTTGAGTTATTTATAAAAATAATGAAGGCTGGATACAAATAAGTAAAAAATTTAAACGGTTTATTCGCCACTTTGAGTTCAGAAACATAACAAACAAACCAATATAAAATGAAGTTATCCACCAGAAACCACAGACTGTAACCATGTAAAACAGAATGAGCCATAACCATGATGGGCTTGGCAATTTTTGCTATTGTTGTGGCCCAACAGCTAGGATCTCACACACAGCTCTTTAAGGGTTTACACGTTTTCCCACATATATCCTGAGATCAGTTTTTGCCATCATATCTACTGTAGCTTGAAGACAGAAGCAACTTGTGTTTCAATGACATTTACAGGTGGACCCATTAAGAGGGCCGACCTTCCAAGTCCCGAGCCAGTACAGGGGATTCTGGGAACTGAAGTGTCATACTGTTGCCAAGTTTGAACAATACTGGGTTAAACTGTAAGAATGCCACATGCTTGGCTATTATAAGCTTCATATATCTGTCTGTCTGTCTGTCTAGCCCTCTATCTATCATCTATCTATCTACATATCTATAATTATAAATCATTTATCTATGTATCTATCAATCATCTATCTTTCTACATATCTATCTTCTATCTATGTATCCTATCTATTATGTATCTGTATCCTATCTATCTACATATCTATCAATCATCTATCAATCTACATATCAATCTATTTACATATCTATCAATCATCTATCTACATTATCTACATATCTATTAATCATCTATCTACATATCTACCAATCATCTATCAGTCTACGTATCTATCAATCATCTATCTCTATATCTATCTACATATCTATCAATCTAGTATCATCTATCTACACATCTATCAATCATCAATCTACATATCTATCAATCATCTACACATCTATCAATCATCTATCTACATATCTATCATTTATTTACATATCTATCAATCATCTATCTACACATCTATCAATCTACATATCTATCAATCATCTATCTACATATCTATCATTTATCTACATATCAATCCTCTATCAATCTACACATCTATCATTTATCTACATATCTATCAATCATCAATCTACGTATCTATCAATCTATCTACATATCTATCGTTTATCTACACATCTATCAATCTACATATCTACCTACCTACCTAGCATCTGTCTGTCTGTCTCTCATCTTCTGTCCTTATTTTTACAAATTAACTCAAAACAGGCAGAGAGCATACCCAACGTAGTTTCTTCCTCCTATTTCCCCCACAACAACAACCCTGTGAGGTGGGCTGGGCTGAGAGAGAGAAACTGGCCCAAAGTCACCCGATTATTGCAATTATGATTTGATGAATGCAATTAGCGATCCCATAGTAGTCGGGGACCCCTCAGGTCCATTATTACTCATTGAAACTGCAGTTATATTGTTGGCAGGCGGGGAATTCCCGCCTCCCCCCGCCCCCCCCCCCCCCCCGCAGGATGGAGATGCTGAGCCGCAGATGCCACATCTGGAGGGCGCCAGGTTGGAGAAACCTGACCGCAGATTAAACGCACAGGTCCGGCCTCCCGTCCCTCCGAAAAAATCCTCCGATTTAGGAGTATCCCTCCGCCCTTCCAGTGGCAGGGAGTTGCGCAGGCCTCTTCGGCTGCCCACACACGCCCTGACCTCTCCGCGATGTACAGGCTGCCCGTGCCCAGGCCGCGTCCGCCGAGCACGGCCTCCGTATCGGGTTGCCGCAGCCGGATCCCCTCGCTCGGCTCCGGGATGCGCTTCAAGAAGCTCATAGCGAGCGCAAGGCCTACCGCAGCCGGGAGCCGCCGAGACCGGAAGTGCAACCCGCCAGGCTGACCCGAGACGCTGCGCCGTTTCCTTTCGCCGTCACCATAGAGAGGGGGAGAGCGCCAGGCCAGGCGCGCCTAGGCCTGCTGTCACCATAGAGACGGAGAGGGCGACGCTCCCCGGCGGCGATTCTGGCGGGGGTCACGTGACCTCCTGCCCGCAGCCGCCGCGCTGAGTCCCCAAGTTTGCAAATTATTATATATATATTTTTTTTTTGCAAAACACGGACCGCGTTTGCGCTAGTGTTTTCAAAGGAGGGGATAAGAATTCGTGGGGATGCTTGCACCGAGGCTTAATTGGGGCTTCCCCGTGTCTAGATGGGCTTTAAACTTTGGGTGGGGGGGAGGCAACCCCTGCAAATAGGGGACAATTCGCTTGCCTTGATTTTTTTTTTTAAGACGTCCAACAGATGTAGGTTTAGGGGCAAGTAAAGGGGTTAAATACAGGTGGTTCTCGTTTTACGACCACAATTGTGCCCAGAATGTATGTTGCTAAGTGAGACACTTGTCAAGTGAGCGCTGCCCTGTTTGATGACCGTTTTTGCCACAGTCGCTAAATGAATTGCTGCAGTTGTTAAATGGTTAAGAGAATCTGGTTTCCCCCATTGACTTTGCTGGTCAGAAGGTCGCAAAAGGGGATCACGTGACCCCAGGACATTGCAATGGTCATAAATATGAGTCAGTTGCCAAGCATCCAAATTCTAACCAAATGACTATGGGGATGCTGCAACATAAGTGTGAAAAACGGTCATAAATCACTTTTTTCAGTGGCCGTAACTTCAAACTGTCACCAGATGTGCTATTGTAAATCATGTGATCCCCCGACGGTGCAAAGGTCATGAATATGACTCAGTTGCTGCTTTGAGCCTGTGACCTTGGGGATGTTGCAGTGGTCATAAATCTGAAAAATGTGATAATAAGTCCCTTTTTTTCATTGCTGTTGTAACTTCGAATGGGCACTGAACGAAATGTGAGAAGATTGCAAAAGGGGATCACGTGACCACAGAACACTGCAACGGTCATAAATATGAGCCAGTTGTCAAGCAATCTGAATTTTGATCACATGATCACGGGGATGCTGCAAAGGTTGTAATTGTGAAAAACGGTCAGAAGTCAGATTTTTCAGTGCCGTTGTGACTTTGAACGGTCGCTAAATGAACTGTTGTAAGTTGAGGGCTACCTGTAAAATAAGGCAAGCAGCCCGAACTGATACATCATCACCATCATCATCAGAGTTGGAAGGGACCTTGAAGGTCCTCTAGTCCAACCCCCTGCTCAGGCAGGAAAGCCTATATACCATTTCTGACAAATGGCTGCCTAGTCTCTTCTTAAAAACCTCCAGTGATGGAGCACCCACAACATCTGGAGGCAAGTCGTTCCACTGGTTGATTGTTCTCACTGTCGGGAAATGTGAGAAAAATTAAAAACGCCATCCCACTTACATGACATTTTAGTCCATCATAAATTAACTTCTTAGCAAATGGAAGGAAAAAACATCCTTTGAAGCTTGGGTGGTCATGCCATGGAATGGATTATGGGCCATTGCATTGTCAACTTGCAGTGACCACGTTTGTGCTACCCCAGGGTGATCTGCCCCACAACCTGGCCCTTTTAGGCCCCTCAACGGGATATTCGATGTTGCTGGGATTGGGTCCATCTCTCTTCCTGTTGGTTGTCTTCTTTCACACATGCATAAATATGAAATCAAGTAGCACATGCTTAAGATAATACCACTGCGAGGTGTCCCGTTTCTTTCAAAGCACTAATTGACGGTTGCCAAGACTTCTTGTTTGCTATGAGTACCGGCCTATGAATTCTCAGATAGTCATACCCATCCTCCTCAGAATAACAGAGTTAATAATAATAATAATAATAATAATAATTCCATTGGCATCCTTCAGTCTCGAGAGACTGGTATCGTGCTCTGGAAAGAGGTCCTAAGGCAGCATCTGGTGTGGCTAAAAAGGCCAATTCGAGAGTGGCAGTCCCTTCCACACTGAGGGCAGATACAATCTGTCCCCTGTCCAGCCCCCAGATTCCGCTGGTTCCGGGACTGCCTCTTTGCCTCAGCCTGCCGCACAAGTGTCTCTTCGAATTGGAGAAGGCCGTACTGCGTCTTTAGCCTCCAGGCTGAATGATCAGAGGTCAAGGATTCCCAGCTGTTAATGTCCATTCCCAAGGCCTTCAGATCCCTCTTGCAAATATCCTTATATCGCAGCTCAGGTCTCCCTCTGGGGCGCTTTCCCTGCACTAGTTGTCCATACAGGAGATCTTTCGGAATCCGACCATCAGCCATTCTCACGACATGCCCAAGCCAGCGTAGGCGTCGCTGTTTCAGTAGTGTATACATGCTAGCGATTCCAGCACGTTCCAGGACTGCGCTATTTGGGACTTTGTCATGCCAGGTGATGCTGAGAATACGTCGGGAGACACGTATGTGAAAAGTGTTCAGCTTTCTCTCCTGCCGTACGTGAAGAGTCCAAGACTCACTGCAGTACAAGAGTGTGCTCAAGATGCAGGCTCTATAGACCTGGATCTTTGTGTGTTCTGTCAACTTCTTATTAAGCCATACTCTCTTTGTAAGTCTGGAAAATGTGGTGGCCGCTTTACCAATACGTTTATTCAGCTCAGTATCTAAAGAGAGAGTGTAATATTAATATTAATAAAGTTGGAAGGGACCTTGGAAGTCATCTAGTCCGACCCCTGCTCAGGCCGGAAGCCCTATACCATTTCAGACAAATGGCTGTCCAGTCTCTTCTTAAAAACTTCCAGTGTTGGAGCATTCACCGCTTCTTGAGGCAGGTTGTTCCACTGATTGATTGTTCTACCTGTCAGGAAATTTCTCCTTAGTTCTAGGTTGCTTCTCCCCTTGATTAGTTTCCATTCATTGCTTCTTATCCTGCCTTCAGGTGCTTTGGAGAACAGGTTGACCCCCAATTCTTTGTGGCAGCCCCTCAAATATTGGAAGACTGCTATCATGTCACCCCTAGTCCTTCTTTTCACTATACTAGACATACCCAATTCCTGCAGCTGTTCTTCATATGTTTTAGCCTCCAGGCCCCTGATCTATCTGCCTTATCTATCTATCCTCTCTATCTGTCTATCTATAAAACTCCCTTTTTATGACCTTGTAATCCCTTAATTCAGGGTAGAGTTGGGGCAACTGGATGGAGCTGTGCGTTTACTAGCCCAATGCCCTTCTTGATGTCTATGTGAAGTTTGCGGTGCATCTTATAATTCTATTCCTTCCCTTTCCGCTAATTTTAAAGCTGTACTAACTTCAGGACTGCAAGTTTTAAACTATTTGCAAATCCGATGAAGCTGCAATCTTTTATGATAAGATGTCAAATTAGTTAAAAGGATACCCTTATGTCTTTTTCTGATAGATACTTGGTGCATCGGTTTATTTAAATGTTTCTTTTTATTATGACAATTTACATGTCATATTCATATGAAAGGACAGTAGATATTATAAACAAAAACATTATGGGAGGGGAAAAAGTTACACAATCGGGCCTCCGAGCTTATTAAAAAAAAAAAAGGCCGCAGGCCCAGCTTATTATATACACTAAATGTTCTGACTAGACCATAGTGAGACAACACTGAACATTTCGTTAACAAAAATATTGGCACCCGCCGTAACATTTGTTTTTTAAACTTCAATTTACAAGGAATACTGTATTTAAACAGTCAAAGCTAAAAACACCAGCTGTTAGTCCACTGCAGTTAACCAGTTTTAAATGCCGAGACAATTAGAATGTTCCAAGGTTAAGTGGAAAAAATGGTCCATGCAAGTGAATTGACTGGTATGAGGGAAAAAAAAAACAAAATATGGTAACAAAACAAGCTGAAAATTATGTACAAATATGAAGAGACATCCGGTTCTCTCTCCAGAATTATCTATTTCTCTCTCCAAACCTCCACTTTGAATACATTTCAAAAAAAACAAAAAAAACCACCAAAGCAATATGAAACATAAAAGAATGCAAATGACCGGCTCTCTGTAAGGAGTATAAATCCTTCCATTCCCCCACCATCCAGTCAGAACCCGAAGAAGCTCCTTGGGATGAGAAGCGAAATGTCTTCAAAGAAAAAACAAGAAAGTCCAGTTGCCTCCTGAAAAAGCATTTTTGAGACAACCCTGACCTGGATGATGGAGAATCTCCACAGACAACATGAAACATCCCTGTGAGAGCAGCACAGGAAAATTCTGCTCTAGCTTTTTTGAAGGGTGCGGCAGGACACAACACACACCTGTAGATGGAAAAAATGCACGTCGGTTTTGCTAATTAATCTCGACTAACTTTAGAACGAGACATCCAATCCTGGCAGGAGTTATGTAGTTACAGTTTCTTGTCCGACATGAGAATGTTAAGTGTACACCCCAGGGATAAAATCCAGAGTTTATTACCCTTCAAAAGATAACCAATTCATATTTTTATTGAAAGAAAAGCAGATCACAAGTTGTGAAGGTTATGAGCCGGGCATAACAAATATTCTTAAGAGAAGCTTTCGGAGAACACAATGAATCAACTGAGCATAAGAAAGTTCAAAAACGTTAGTTACGCGCCATTATTATTAAGGCTCAGGAGTGCTACCCAGGTGTTTTCCTTGCCTCCCTGCTGCCACTGCTTAGTAATGGCTGTTTAGATAGTCCTCGACTTAACGACCACAATTGAGCCCAAAATTTCTGTCGCTAAGTGAGGCATTTTTTAAGCGAGTTTGGCCCACGTTTCTTGCTACAAGTTGTGAAGTAAATCGCTGCAGTTGTTAAGGTAGTAACGTAACTATTAAAACTGATCGGGCTTCCCCATTGACTTTGCTTGTCAGAAGGTCGCAAAAGGGGATCACGTGACTCCGGGACAATAGAACCGTCACAAATATGAATCAGTTGCTAAGTACCTGGATTTTGATCATGTGACCACGGGGAATACTGCAACGGTTGTTAAGTGTGAAAAATGGCCGTAAGTCACTCTTTTCAGTGCTGTTGTAACTTCGGTCACTAAACAAACTGTTGTAAGTCGAGGACTCTCTGTACTGATAAATCCCGGAAACTTGAAGGCCACATTCAACTGGGGTAACATCTCATTTTCTGCGCACTAATTTATCGGGGTCCTATTAAAAGTATTGGGATTTAATGGGCCACCTGCAAGAAGAAAATCTTAGCCTATTTTCCGGTAAGGTGATGCAAATTTTAATGTGTCCCAAAGGTGCCTTTTTTCAGGAGGCAACTGGACTTCCTTGTTTTTCCTTTGAAGACGTTTCGCTTCTCATCCAAGAAGCTTCTTCCGCTCTGACTGGATGGTGGGGGAATGGAAGGATTTATGCTCCTTGCAGACAGCTGGTCATTTGCATTCTTTTCAAGGGTCATTGAGGCCACTTGGAGGTTTATCTGTGTGTCCTCCGGGTCACCTGGGTGGTGCAAATGGCTGTGGAGCCTCTTTGGAACTGCTGAAAGGACTGTGTTGTGGAGTTGTGCTTTCTGCAGGATGTTTCAGCAGTTCCCAGAAGGCTCCACACCCATTTGCACTACTCAGGTGACCCTGAGGACACAGAAAAACCTCCAAGCGGCCTCAACGACTCTCTAAAAGAATGCAAATGACCAGTTTTTCTGCAAGGAGTATAAATCCTTCCCTTCCCCACCATCCAGTCAGAGCTGAAGAAGCTTCTTGGAGGAGAAGTGAAACGTCTTCAGAGAAAAACAAGGAAGTCCAGTTGCCTCCTGAAAAAAGGCAACTTTGGGACACATTAAAATTTGCATCACCTTACTGGAAGATAGGCTAACATTGTCTTCTTGCAGGTGGCCCATTAAATCCCAATACTTTTAACAGGACCCCGATAAATTAGTGAGCAAAAAATGAGATGTTACCCCAGTTGAACGTGGCCTTCAAGTCATCTTCCCATCCTATGGATCCTGGACTATTCTGCCCCATTGATTCATTTCTTTAACACTGCAAAAAATTTTTTAAAAAATGGCACCTCAGCCCCCCTACTCCAAAGGCACTTCACTGTCTATGGACAGCAGAATAACAGAATACAGGTAGTCCTCAACGACCACAGTGGAGCCCAAAATTCTTGTTGCTAAGGGAGATAGTTGTTAAGTGAGTTTTGCCTCATCTTGCTTGTGCTCGTTGGCTGGGGAATTCTGGGAGTCGAAGTCCACACAACTTTTTGTCGATGGGATTTTTCCCATGTATTTCACTGCAGCCCATAAAAGAGTCCGAACGAAAAGCTGTCACCTTCCGTTTCCTTTGAGAACCCCAGGAATCGGACCAAAACACCATTTTTCAGCCCCGACTCCAAGGAGGCTTAACCCTACTTTCATTTTCATTGTCAATGGGATTATCCCAGTTATTTCACTGCGGGCGACAAGAGTCCGAATAGAATAGAATAGAATAGAATAGAATAGAATAGAATAGAATAGAATAGAATAGAATAGAATAGAATAGAATAGAATAGAATGTGGAATGGACCTTGGAGGTCTTCTAGTCCAGCCTCCTGTTCAAGCAGGAGAACCTATACCATCTGAGACAGGTGATTGTCTAGTCTCTTCTTAAAAATTTCCAGCGATGGAGCGCCCATGATTTCTGGTGGCAAGCTGTTCCACTGGTTGATTGTCCTCACTGTCAGGAAGCTATCACCTTCTCTTTCCTTTGAGAACCTCCTAGAACAGGGGTAGGCAACCTTGGCTCTTTCATGACTCGTGGACTTCAACTCCCAGAATTCCTGAGCCAGCCATGCTGAGGGGAAAGGGAGAGGTTTCCAAGCTGAGCCATGCTGGCTCAGGAATTCTGGGAGTTGAGGTCCACGAGTCATAAAAGAGCCAAGATTGCCTACCCCTGTCCTAGAATCTAACCCTAACATTATTTTTCAGCCCTGACTTTAAAGTGACTTAACCCTAACCCTAAGCCTAATTTAATTTTGTCAGTGGGATTTCCCCATGTATTTCACTGCGATCCACAAAAGAGTCTGAACGAAAAGCTGTCTCTTTGAGAACCCCCAGGAATCGGACCAAAACACCATTTTTCAGCCCCGACTCAAAGGATACCTGACCCTAGTTTCATTTTCATTGTCAATGGGATTTTCCCAGTTATTTCACGGCGGACTCACAAAAGAGTCCGAATGAAAAGTTGTCACCTTCTCTTTCCTTTGAGAACCTCCTAGGACAGGAGTAGGCAACCTTGGCTCTTTTAAGTCGACAAGTCATGAAGGGGCCATAGTTCCCCTATGCTGGCTCAGGAATTCTGGGAGTTGAAGTCCGCAAGTCATGAAGGGGCCATAGTTCCCTCATGCTGGCTCAGGAATTCTGGGAGTTGAAGTCCGCAAGTCATGAACGGGCCATAGTTCCCCCATGCTGGCTCAGGAATTCTGGGAGTTGAAGTCCGCGAGTCATGAAGGGGCCATAGTTCCCCCATGCTGGCTCAGGAATACTGGGAGTTGAAGTCCGCGAGTCATGAAGGGGCCATAGTTCCCCCATGCTGGCTGAGGAATTCTGGGAGTTGAAGTCCACAAGTCATGAAGGGGCCATAGTTCCCCCATGCTGGCTCAGGAATTCTGGGAGTTGAAGTCCGCG
Source organism: Azemiops feae (assembly GCA_023970755.1). NCBI lineage: Eukaryota > Metazoa > Chordata > Lepidosauria > Squamata > Viperidae > Azemiops > Azemiops feae. Next base: position 69,918 of record JALGBA010002591.1, read on the forward strand.
AGTCATGAAGGGGCCATAGTTCCCCCATGCTGGCTCAGGAATTCTGGGAGTTGAAGTCCACAAGTCATAAAAGGGCCAAGGTTGCCTACCCGTCCTAGAATCTAACACTAACACCATCTTCAACCTATTGAAGTTGAGAAACACTCCTCTGGCGGACTGAAAGTCCGAGACACGCAAACTCTGCTGCTTTTCTTGAAATACAGGTGAGTCCTCGACTTACGACAATCGAGTCCGGGATTTGTTGTTAAGTGAAACATTCGTTAAGCGAGTTTTGCCCCATTTTACGACCTTTCCTGCCACAACTGTTAAGCGAATGACTGCAGTCGAGAAGCTAGTAACCCGGTTTGTGAAGTGAATCTGGCTTCGCCATTGACTTGGCTTGTCCTAAGGTCGCAAAGGGGGATCACGGGACCCTCCCCGGGACACTGCGATTGTCATCAATATGAGCCCAGTTGCCAAACGTCGGAATTTTGAGCACGTGACCGCGGGGATGTTACGACGGTCGTAAATGTGAAAATCAGTCGTGTCATTTTTCTCATTTCTCATGTCATAACTTCGGTCACTATACTACTAACTGTTGTAAGTTGAGGACGACCTGTAGTCAAATGCTAATAATTCACTTTGTTTGGGGAGCCTAAGGAGAATTGAAAACAACAAGTGAGAATCAAATCATCCAGGGTTGTGCGATGATAAATCTTCCCTTTAGTAGGAATGCCCAGGGCCATCAGACAAGATTGTCGAATAACAGAAACACCAATTAAAGTACTGTATTCCTCTAAATTGTGACCAAGGAGAGGTTGTTCTTTCTCATTATCACGATCTTATTCTAGGAAGGAGAAGAAAGGAAGAATTCAAATTTGCAGAATGGAGTTAGAGCAATGTTCTTCAAGCACAGCAACATTTAAGGTTTTCAATTCCCAGAACTCCCAGCTTTGAAGCTTAAATTGGTCTTTTATTTGGGGGGGACTGTTTTGATACAGGGATTTCAGATTTACTCCACATTTCACGCTGTGAAGATTTCTGAAAACAGACAAATCAACAGAAAACAAGGTAAGAGAGGTCCTTTCCAAGGAGTCTCCCCCAAATCCTTCTGCCAAAAAATCAGTGGTGCTTTGACGGTTAAAACCACATACATACAAACACGCACGCATAAAATCATGGATTCATTCATCAATTCATTTATTCCAGGCAGGTTACGAATTCAGGAAGTAGAAAGCACCAAGACAGATAAACCGGATTAAGAATCGGAGACGAAATATCTCAAGAGTTGATTTTTCAGACAAAATCTGAACTCCGATTTCTACGGTGGTTTTAAGCCGATGCCTTTTAATCAACTTAAATTAAAACATTTTAGCAACTGGACTGCTGCAAATGCTCAAATACGGGTAGTCCTCAACTTACGACCATAATAGAGTGAGACATTTGTTAGTTTTGCCTCATCTTACGACCCTTTTGGTCACAATTGTGAAGGGAACCACTGCAATTTAGTTAATACCATGGTTTTTAAGTGAATCTGGCTTCCCCCCGTTGACTTTGCTTGTCAGAAGGTCGTAAAAGGAGATCACGTGACCCCGGGGATGCGGCGACTGTCACGAGTCAGCCGCCAAGCATCTGAATTTCGATCACACGACCGTGGGGATGCGTCATTAAGTGTGAAAAGCGGGCACACGTCGCTTTTTTCCGTGGTTAATTTTGAACCGTCGCTAAACGAACTGTTGTAAATCGAGGACTACCTCCAATACTGACGTGCAACAAATGTTCACTGCTGCTTCCGTTTAAACAACTTTTAAATGGATATATTTCCAAGCGAAAATTCTGGAGATACAGTCCGACGACTTGTGAACGCAACCTGGATCAGAGGGGAAAAAAGAAAGACTTAAGGAAGATCCTCACACGGAGATCTTTTCGTGGAACGAAAAAAGGGCGGACAATGATCCAGCCCCGTGCAATCCATTTTCGTATGGATTACTTACACCGAGTAATCTATCTTGCTCTACGGTAGTAAATTCAAATCTGCAGGAAAATTCTCGATAAAAAAAGAGCTCTCCTGCAAATGGAAGAAAGCAAGTTAAGGAGAAATCCGTGCTCCATCCGGATGAGGGAGTCCAGCGTCGTCCCATATTCCCCAGATATTCTGGACAATTCCCACACTCCCTTGCAGCTGACTGTTCTGGCTGGGGCCGATGGAAGGTGTACAGGTAGTCCTCGACTTACGACCACAATCGAGCCCACAATTTCTGTTGCTAAGCGAGACATTTGTTAAAGTGAGTCACCGCAGTTGTTAAGTCAGTCACCCAGTTGCTATGTGAATCTGGCTTCCCCATTGACTTTGCTGGTCAAAGGTTTGCAAAAGGGGATCACGTGTCGCCAGGGAACATGGTGACCGCCGTAAATATGAGCCAGTTGCCAAGCGGCCAAAGTGGGGATGCTGCTAGAGTCGTAAGAACAAAAAATGGTCATAAGTCACCTTTTTCAGTGCCGTTGTAAATTTGAATGGTCACTAAATGAACTGTTGTAAGTTGAGGACTATTTGTAATTCAAAATACAAGAAGAAACATTAACATAGAGGGATAGAATCAATAATACCACTTTACAAGCCCTTGGTGAGGCCACACTTGGAATACTGCATCCAGTTTTGGTCACCACGATGTAAAAAAGATGTTGAGACTCTAGAAAGAGTACAGAGAAGAGCAACAAAGATGATCAGGGAGGCTGAGGGCTAAAACATACAAGGAACGGTTGCTGGAATTGGGTACGTCTAGTTTAATGAAGAGAAGGACGAGGGGGGACATGATAGCAGTGTTCCAGTATCTGAGGGGCTGCTACAAAGAAGAGGGAGTCAAGCTATTCTCCAAAGCGCCTGAAGGCAGGACAAGAAGCAACGGATGGAAACTAACCAAAGAGAGAAGCAACCTAGAACTAAGGAGATATTTCATGACAGTGAGGACAATTAACCAGTGGAACAACCTGCCTCCAGAAGCGGTGGATGCTCCAACACTGGAAGTTTTTAAGAAGAGATTGGACAGCCATTTGTCTGAAATGGTGTAGGGTTTCCTGCCTGATCAGGGGGTTGGACTAGAAGACCTCCAAGGTCCCTTCCAGCTCTATTCTGATTGATCTCCATACTTACAACTGCGTGTTAGCCATCGTATCCCAATGCAGGGAATACCTGAAAACTTAACACTACTTCCCAGAAAAGTCTGAATTTAAAAAAAAACAACAGTTGGTAAGTGATAGCTATGAAACGCATATTAAAAAAACTCCCAGCTGTGGTTAAATTCTGCTAGATCATCCAGAGAAGTAAAACTACGACACGCACGCAGGCACACAAATACACGCTTTCTAAACAGGAAAAAAAAAAAGTTAAATCTTGCTCTATTTCTGTACTTCAATTTGAAGTAGATAATCAAGATCGCCGTGAGGGTTTTAAAAGCAGCTGTCTTTCTTTTGCCACGGCTGAAAATGGTCACCAAGTCTGGGCTATGAATCTCTCCGGGATTTTATTGTACGTTGGGATTACCCAGCCGAGGAGTAAATTCATAAAAAGCAGCCTCGCGCCATCCCCACCCGTGCGGTTTCAAACTCCAGAAAGTTCATGAGAGTTTACACTGTTTACTGTATGAAACACTTTTAAAATATGTTTATTGGGGGGGGGGGAGAAAGGGGAGACCATGAATTAAAAGACGATGCCAAGAAAACTGTCTTGTTTTTGTTTTGTTTTTTTTCCGTGAAATTTTCTCCAAATCTGTCCACTGTGCTAATAATATTTCAGGATCTTGTCAACAGTTGCTTTCTTTTTTTTTCTTTTTCTTTTCTTTTTTCCCCAGGAAGGCAATTTACTAAAATCAACTAAGGTTAAGTTAGCCTACAAGTTCACAAAAATGCAACAGTTAAAAAGATCATTCGTTTCTTCATCCCCTTAAAATTGCATGTTAAATTGTCGTCTAAGTTGTGAACGTTTAAATAGAATATATATCTCCTATGGAAAAAAAGTCGGAGCACAAGTGCTTCTGTCCCTGCGCCCCGCTCCTTTTCTCCCTCCTTGCCCCCCCCCAAACTCCAAAAGTTTTTTAAGATTTTGGGCCCTGGCCAAATTGGAATGCTTTTGTTAACATACAACCATCCCATTTTCCCCTAACAACTTTGTGCGCCCCTCAGGAAATATAGAGTCAAAAATATACAATTCTCTCCTTTTTTTTTTTTTTTTACTACAAGCTCTGCGTCTGGACGATTGGTTGTTTTTTTTGTTTTGTTTTTTTGTTTGCCAGGATTATGAAACTGGAGGAGGTGGTGGTGGTGGTGGTGGTGGTGGGAGGAAAGCAAAGGGTCAATCTCTTCCAAAGAAAAATAGTTGTAGAAAAACAAAAACAAAAAGAGGGAAGGAAAACCTGGTCGGTCGGGTTGGGGAGGAGACAAGGAAAGGATCCAAAAAAAAAAAAAAAAAGGAAAAAAGAAGTACCCCCAAAACTGCAGGGCTGGTGAAAATTTTGACTGCTAAAAAGTGATACTGTAGTGAACTTTCCTAGGAAAAATAAAACACCTTTTAATAACTGGCCCGCTGGTATGAGCTACCATGGAATAAATTAGCACAAAAAACGGGAGTTTTATAACTGTTCACTGTTACAGACGTAATCCACAAGGTCAGTCACTCGCAAGAGTTCGTCTTCGTCCTCCTCAGGTCCGCCGGCCTCCAGGCCGCCCCCCGTCCCGTTGGGTGCCAAGCTGGCATTGGCTGTGCTGTCCTTGGTCGAGGGGGCCTTCTCGGTGGGCTTACCGATCAAGTTCTCGATAGCTTTGCCCGGGCTCTGTCCGTTGGTGGAGGGCAAATCCACCAGGCTGTAGTCCAACGGGCTTTCCACCTTCCCCACATTGTCAAAGTCATCCTCCTCCTCGCTTTCTATCCGGTAGCAGGGCTTCTTGGCGGCGTCTGGCTGCGCTGGAGAGGCGGAGGGCTTCTCGGCGGGCGCCGGCTTGGTGGCATCGGTGCTGGGGCCGTTGTCCTCCTCGTCCGTTTCGATGCGGTTCACCCGCTTGCGAACGGGCCGGCCTTCGTCCTCGGGGTCGTCCTCGCCTTCCGAATACTCGTCGGTGACGTGGCTCCGCTTCCGGACCGACCTTCTGCACAACCTGGCGGGCTGGTCGTCCTCAGAATGCTTAGCCAGGTAGCTCTCTGCAAGAAGGATCAGACTTAAGAGGGTTTAGCGAAATCTGACGGGTTTCCGGGGGGGAACCACAAGGAGTCCTCGACTTACGACCACAATTTCTGTCACTAAGCAAGACAGCCATGAAGTGAGTTTGTCCCATTTTACGAGCTTCCTCTGCCACAGCGGTTAAGTGGACCACGGCCGTTACGGTTGTTAAGTGAATGTGGCTTTCTCCATCGATTTTGCCCGGTAGACGGTCACAAAAGGGGATCACGTGACCCCCCCCGGGGACACTGCGACCGTCATACATATGAGCCAGATGCCAAGCGGGCGAATTTTGATCACGTGACCATGTTGCCACAGTCGTTAAGTTTGACAGCCCGTCATAAGTCACTTTTTTTCATGCTGTTGTATGTTCGAACGGTCACTAAACAAATGGTTGTAAGTCGAGAACCGCCTGTATGGTTATGAAACTAACTGAGTGACCTGGGGCCGGTCACTATTTCTCAATCTAAACGACCTTGCAGGGTTCTTATGATGATTAAAACAACAAAAAGGGACGAACACTTTGGGCTCCTGAAGAAAATGTCTGTGATTTTCTTCAATGTCATCGATCAGTACGAATTTCACACAAGAAAAATGGGTTAATTATCTTAGTAATTAGCTTGGCAAGGCTAAGGCTTGGTGGTGCTCATCCCTGCCAACCTGTATTCCGTGGTGTGAAGAAAGTCTTTCGTGATTGTGGTGGGATTTAAATTTTGAACTGGTAATAGGAAACAAAGGACAAAGAGACTGGACAGCCATTTGTCCAAAACGGTATAGGGCTTCCTGCCTGAGCAGGGGGTTGGGCTAGATGACCTCCAAGGTCCCTTCCAACTTTATTATTATTATTATTATTATTATTATTATTATTATTATTATTATTATTATTAAAGGCACGCCATACCTTCGCTGTCTGAACTGGAAAGCCTGCGCTTATGTATTCTTCTCATTTCTTTCCCGTATCGGAAGCTTTTCTGAGATCCTTCACTTTCCGAATCTTCCTTGTAGTTGACTTGCCTCTTCTGATTCCGCCGAGATCTTCGTCTCGTTTCCAAATAATCGTCGTCGCTGTATTCGGAAGAAGCGCCTGTTTCTGCGTGAGGCACCGAGCCAGGAGATAAGAAAGAAACTGCCTTATACATATATAATGTACGTACGGTATACATATTACTATGTTTATATGGTTGTGACTTTTTGGCGGTAAGAATGACAAAACACAAATGAGGAAGTATGAATTATTAATGTCGCTCCTCCCGTTGTTATTTAAATTATTAAACTACACCACTGAAATGATAACAAGGTCATCCATCTTTTGAGGAACTGGATGCTGCGGGATATTGAGCAGAAGAGACCAGAAATCTTTATGATAAGTGTTCAAAAATACAGATAATGACGGCAATTGGGATCGGAATTCCCCTTGCTAAGCGATCAGTCACAAAGTGGGACATCACAGGACCCTACTGCTTAGCAATGGCAGTCCCAGCAATGCCCAGTTACTGTCATTAAGTGAGGACCTCATGGAACGGTGACCTCCAACTTCCTATTGGATTTGTTTGTGTAAATCAGGGGTCTTCAAACTTGGCCCTTTTAGGACCTGTGGACTTCAATTCCCAGAATTCCTCAGCCAGCGTGCCTGGCTGAGGAATTCTGGGAGTTGAACTCCACAAGTCATAAAAAGGCCAAGTTTGAAGACCCCTGTCTTAAATCTAACAAACAAAATGGAGGCTGGCTGAGGAATTCTGGGAATTGAAGTCCATAAGTCATGAAAGGGCCAAGTTTGAAGACCCGTCTTAAATCTAACAAACAAAATGGAGGCTGGCTCAGGAATTCTGGGAGTTGAAGTCCACAAGACATAAAAGGGCCAAGTTTGAAGACCACTGACATAATGTGAGGGAGAAATAATGCTAACTCAGAAAGAGCTAAACTGGTGTTTCTCAACCTCGGCCATTCAACTCCCAGAATTCCTCAGGCAGCGTGCGGACTTCAACTCCCAGAATTCCTCAGGCAGCGTGCCTGCCTGAGGAATTCTGGGAGTTGAAGTCCACAAGTCATAAAAGGGCCATGTTTGAAGACCCCTGGTGTAAAGCTACCAGGGAACATCAGAAATTGCAACAGTCTGATTGGGGGGGACGGGGTGTGTGTGCTATGACAGCAAGAACTTCAAGGACCTTTCATAACTACCACTTATTCAGTACTGTTGCAACTTTGGAACAGTTGCTAAAGGAGTGGTCCTTAAACAAGGACCACCTGAACAGATTTATATATTAGGGTTAGCAAGAATTTTCTCACCAGGAGTCCTGGTGGCACAGAGGTTAGAATGCAGTATTGCAGGCTAACTCGCTGCCCCCAGTCAGGAGTTCGATCCTGACTGGCTCAAGGTTGACTCAGCCTTCCATCCTTCCGAGATTGGTAAAATGAGGACCCAGATTGTTGGGAACAATATGCAAATAATGCTTCTACATTGTAAACAGCCCAGAGTGTGCTGTAAACCACTCTGGGGCAGTATAGAAGTCTAAATGCTATCGCTATATCAGGATTGCCTATTTTCATTACACCTGAATGGAGCTAATAAAACTATTACCCATTTATTTTGATTTGAACATCCAGATTCAGCCATAGCTTCATTCCATACAGCATTAACCTTGTGAACTCTCAAGCTTCCTCCTTCCGTTATATTTTCAAGATGGACAGTGTTTAATATTTATTTGTTATGTACATGTAGGGGTGTGGGTCTATACATATGTTGTGTGTAGTATGTTTAGGTGTGTGTCATGTATGTGTTTCACTTTGAGAGCGAGCAACTAAATTTCATTTTTGTTTTTTGTTTCCCCCCCCAAGTTTTTTTATTAATTTCTCAATATTACATTTACATATTTGAAAAGTAGCGTGGCGGTTGGGCACAGTAATTCCATTACATTTGAATATCATCAGTACAAATCTCAAAGTATTACAACAACTTTACAATACCCTCTCTTTCCCCCATAATATCTACTGTCTCATATTCGGACCAACACAGTTCTTATTCTATCAATCAAACAAAAAATACCTTTCTAGTATTCATCAATAATCTTCAGTCTATACATATCTTAATTGATTTGACATTCCATCTTTTAGACAATCCATAACCTAGTAAGTTTTTCTTAACTTTAATTTCCCATTAATATTTAAATTTAATGTTTAATCTTTTATCATTTCCAAATTGTAAGTGACCCCAATTTCTAAGTCTCCTATCTCATATTTGGGGCTAATAATTTTTTTTTCTATTTCCTTCCTTCCTTCCTTTCCAAAAAAAAAAAAAGAAGAAGAAAAAAAAAACCGTCAGCATTTGTACCACAAAACAATATACAAATTTAATTATTAGTGTTTATACTTCTAAGTTTTACTTAACCTTTGTCTCAACTCATAACAATATCTTAAATTCAAATCTTAGTTATTTTTATACATTCAAACTTTTAGCCAATCAGTGAGCTGATAATTAATTTTCCCTTAATATTTTTAATTTAACGTTTAATATTTTTTTCCAAATTTTTAATTAAGCACAATTCCTTTATCACAATTCCTCATACAATCTAATATTTAAAATACGCACCTTATATATAAATCTATCTTAACAAACTAATAAAACAATATAATATTCTTATTTCAATATTTATACTTCTAGATTTCATATAACCAAAATTTTCTTTATCTCAAATCGTTACAATATCTTATGTTCAGAATACATATTCTATCCATTTGGATATATTCTATTTTAGATCTCATGTGTAAATCAAAACCCCAATCCTTTTCAGTCTTATTCTAGCTTTTTTTCTTTGCCAAGTCATCTTTCGTATTTTTGCTTTTAAATCATCAAAAAGATCTCCTGTTGTTGTTGTGGCTATTGTTTGATGTTGATAAGAGCATCCAGTTGATGTTTTCTTAAGGGGACTAGCTGATTTAGCAGGTCATCTCTTTGTTTTTCCAGCTCGATGCAGTTGTCCCGAAGTATTTATCTTCTCTTTCATCTGTTTTTCTTTTTGATCTTCAAATTCCTTCTGATTTATAAGAAAAGTCCTTTCCTTGTTCTCTATTATCAGTTTCTTTTTTGGGTTTTCCATTATCTGTATTTGTTGAATATCTAAGTCTTCTGTCATAGCATTTGGTTGTTTCACTTTCTCTGTAGAATTATGTATAGATGATTCTTTGGTTGAAGTCATAGTTTGAGTTTGCATATCCAGGCTTATATGGACAGTTTGGATAATCGCTTTTAACATACAAAGAGTTTGTTCCTGTTCTTCCTCTGTAGGAGAAATCCATTCCTGTTCTTCTTCCATTGTAGTATATTAAACTAAAAAAAACTTACAGTCAGAAAGTCCACCAAGTGAGGAGCTGAGCTGAGTTCCTTGCAGCTGGTGCTTCAAGGCTGCTTATATCTTATCTATTTTCAAAGCTGTCAACAAGTCTCTCTTAAAGAATAGCAGGTTACAGTCTCAAATTTAGCCACCAGATGTCATCCCAGAGTTAGTTGGATCTTTTCAGTTTTTTTTCCTCTATTTTAAGGGGGAAAAAACCCAAATCTTCAATAATAATTAGAGTAAAAATCAGAGAAAAAAGTTACAAATCTTATAATCCACCAATTTTAGGAAATAAAAGAGTTCCAATTAAGATCCCAGTATTTTTCCAACGTTTTAAACTCCCCTGGCTGGTTGATCGCCGCTGTTTCTGGAGGGAGGGCTAAAATCCCCCTTCCCTCACCACAGGGGGGAAAGTACTTTAGCAGCTTATGCAGATAAGTAAGTAATTAGGATGTAAGAGAGGTAGATCTCACCCAGTCTCTTCCATGCTGCTTTAGAGTTGCCAGATAGTAAATACGACTTCGGCTGTTAGCAGCCTAGGGACGAGCCATATTTCTATGCCTGGTCCTTTCGTCCGCCGGTTTGGAGGGAGTCGCCGGCTCAAACAGGAGAGTTGCCGCTCTCCCGCGATCCAGCGAGAGCCCTTCTGTGCTGGTCGCCTCTACGGGGCGACTTTTGACCCTTTTCAGGGTCCCCCAGCAATGCGAAATTGGATGGGGAAGGCGAGAATCGTCTTCCGCACGTCCATAGCGGCCGCGCGGCAAACCGGAAGTCCTAAATTTCGTTTTTGATGTGTGCCGTTGTGCCCACAGTAAAAAAAAAAAAATGACAATAAAGGTTATCTTATCTTATTTATTGAGGAATGTTTCTCTATGGCTCAGCGTTCCAAACTCCAGGGGGGTTATATGCAGCATCAGGAACAAAAGATAATTTAAAAATGGCCATCCAAACTAAATCATACACGGTATCAATCATGAGCTGCGGAGATCAGCTGAAATGGAACCTATCTGATGGATCTTCAGCCGGGTGTCCAACCTTGGCAATTTTAAGGTGTGTAGACTTCAACTCCCAGAATTCCCCAGCCAGCCATGGCTGGCTGGGGAATTCTGGGAGTTGAAGTCCACACACCTTAAAATTGCCAAGGTTGGACACCCATGCGCTAGAGAAAACCAAAATAATCCTATCTTTCTCCTCAAGTGTAAGAAGATGGTTGATCCTCTGGGAAAACAAATATTGATCAGAACCACTCAATATTTGGACAGCTGTCAAGTTACCAAGACTTACCAGAGTTGCCACTTAAGTTATCCTCGGAGTCTTCCTCTTCATCATCTTCCGAGTACCTCTTCTTGACTGTTTTTCTCTGTAGACGCCGGCTTTGCCTCATGGGCCTAGGGTGGTACCGTCTCGGCCGACGCTTGGAGAACTCCACATCGCTGTCATTTGATGGCTGATCCTCTTCACTTTCGTCCAGGTTGTCGTCCGATACCACAAACTCATCCTGAGATCTGTAGGGACAGAGATCGACGAGGAGGGTATTTAAAATGAAGGAATTTGGACTGAAAATATATTTAGCTGGTTAAGGATAAGATATGATAAAACCTTTATTGTTATGGGGAAGGAAGGAAGGAAGGGAGGGAGGAAGGAAGGAAGGAAGGAAGGAAGGAAGGAAGGAAGGAAGGAAGGAAAGGAAGGAAGGAAGGAAGAAAGAAAAAGAAAGAAAGGAGGGAAGAAAGAAGGAAGGAGAGGGAAGGAAGGAAGGAAGAGATAAGGATGGATGGAAGGAAAGAAGGAAGGAAGGAAATATAAGAGATTATAAAATGCCTCACCCGTCACTGATTCTGAATTCATCCTCACTCTCTTCTTCATCCAGGTTGCTGTCGCTGTCCAGGTCGTTCAGTCGCCGCCGTTTCTTGCGTCGGAGGGCAGCAGCTCTGGGGGGCCGTTTGCTCTCCTTCCTTTCTTCCTCCAGGATGGTGGAGATATCCTTGCCTCGATGCCCCGTGATGTTAGACATGTCCTTCCCTCTTCCGACACCTATGTTTGGGGGGGGGGGTTTCCAAGAGTAACAGAGCTGGAAGGGACCTTGAAGGTCTTCTAGTCCAACTCCCTGCTCGAGCCAGAGACCCTATACCGTTTCAGACAAATGGTTGTCCAATCTCTTCTTAAAAACCTCCAGTGTTGGAGCATTCACAGCTTCTGGAGGCAGGTTGTTCCACTGGTTAATTGTTCTCCCTATCAGGAAATTCCTCCTTAGTTCTAGCTTGTTTCTCTCCTAGGTTAGTTTCCATCCGTTGCTTGTGGCAACAATGAACTGCTGTAGGCCTTCTTATATAGCCTATGCCAGGGGTAGGCAACCTTGGCTCTTTTATGATTTGTGGACTTCAAGTCCCAGAATTCCTGAGCCAGCATGGGGGAAACTTTGGCCTCTTCATGACTTGTGGACTTCAGCTCCCAGAATTCCTGAGCCAGCATGGGGGAAACGTTGGCCCCTTCATGACTTGTGGACTTCAACTCCCAGAATTCCTGAGCCAGCATGGGGAAAACTTTGGCCCCTTCATGACTTGTGGACTTCAACTCCCAGAATTCCTGAGCCAGCATGGGGGAAACTTTGGCCCCTTCATGACTTGGGGACTTCAACTCCCAGAATTCCTGAGCCAGCATGGGGGAAACTTTGGCCCCTTCATGACTTGGGGACTTCAACTCCCAGAATTCCTGAGCCAGCATGGGGGAAACTTTGACCCCTTCATGACTTGGGGACTTCAACTCCCAGAATTCCTGAGCCAGCATGGCTGGCTCAGGAATTCTGGGAGTTGAAGTCCACGAGTCATAAAAGAGCCAAGGTTGCCTACCCCTAGTTTAGTAGGAAGAGGGCAAAAGCCAAATTCTATTATTATTGCATTTATGCAATTCTCCTGCCCCGAAGTGAAACAGCTCAGCATCTAAAACCCTCAAACTAAATTCGGTCACCTGCCGTGCCAAAATTCGGAACAACCATCCGCTGCTCAACTCATCCACACCTTTCTCTATCCAAATTCCCCCCCCTCAAAAAAAGCTCACCTCCTCCATCAGCCTCCTTGATGTCGTCTTCTATGGCTTCATCGATGGCCTCGTCGAATTCATCAAACCTGCAAAAATAGGAGAATTCAGGAGGATGTTGACAACTCAGCCCTGTTAGCAATTTGGTTTAGCGGCCCCACAGGATCCTCTCCGTGAAAACAGGATGTAACTCGTATTTACTTGTTTGATTTCTATCCCATCTTTATTTTGCGCAACCCAAGATGACGTGCAAAACGCACCTGCCCTGTTTTCCCCTCAACAACTCTGTCAGGTGGGTTGGAGAGAGAGAGAGAGACAGACAGAGAGAGCGAGAAAGAGACAAGAGAGAAAAAAAGACAGAGACAGAGAAAGACAGAGAGAAAGACAAAAAGAAAGAGTCAGAGAAAGAAAGACACAGAAACAGAGAGAGAGAGAAAAAGAAAGTCAGAGAAAGACACACACAGAGAGAAAGAGAGTCAAAAAGAGTCAGAGAAAGAGTCAGAGAAAAAAAACAGAAAGAGAAAGAGACAAAGACAGAAAGAGACAGAGAGAAAGAGTAAAAGACAAAGAGTCAGAGAGAAAGATAGAGACAGAAAGACAGAGAAGGAAAGAGAAAAAGACAGAGTCAGAGAGAGAGAGAGAGAGAGAGAGAGAGAGAGAGAGAGAGAGAGAGAGAGAGAGAACACTGACCCAGTCACCCAGTGTAAGATATTGTAAGGGAGGACTAGAACTCAGATCTCCTGGTTTCTAGGCCAACATCTTCACCACTGCACCGATCAACTTTCTAAAAGTTTGGGCAAGATTCTGAATTGAAGTTATCCTAACGCAAAGCGCGTATTTTCCCTGTAATGCCACTGAAATAATATTATGCCTCAACGTAGTGCTATCTACGCCTCAACCACTCTTCAAGGGATAAGTAATCAGATATAATAAGGCAACAGGCATCAATTACTTATCACTTGGTAACCAATAAATAACCATCACTTTACAAGCATGCTGGCCGATATTAATTTTCTGGTTATCAAATCAATCACCCACCGCCGTCCTATTTAAATAAAGAGATTAAATAGCCCACCAAGAGGGAATGAAATTTTATTCCCACTGAATTACCAACGGTATTTGGGTGGCTTTATGCTAACGAAGACCGAGATGCGAAGAGGAAGAGAGTTAACTTGAATTTCATATTGAAGAGCCGTTCTGATTATTTTTACTTCAGAAATGTTTGAAGAAAGAAACACGAGAGATCGACTGTGTTACAATTTTTGCGGTATACTTTTGTGGTATACATTTAGCTTAATACAAGCAAGGTAAACTCTGATCATCCCCTTGATCGATTCTCAGCACCAAATATTAAAAACGGACATTAATTTCCCAGAGTTTTCTCCGTTATTCCTTCTGGGAGGAAAGCAGCTTGCTCTTTAAAGCGGTCATCTGCCTTTTTTTTATACAACGGGACGACACAAAGCAAGGGATCAGATGGATCACAGTTTCTCATCCCTGGCTTCCCAAAATTCAAACTTTCCACCGCACTGCTGATGAAGCAATAGGTGCAGAACACACTGAGCCCAGAAGGGGAAACTGGTGGCCGAGCAGAGGTGGCTAAATAAACTACAAGTCCTGGTATCTTTTACCCTGGGCCATACTGCTTCAGGGTGCTGGGAGCTATAGTTCAACAATCTTGGAAGAGGTCCTGGTTCCGCACTCCCAAGTGTCAGTGCAATCCTCCACTTTTCCATCGAGAAGTAATTTCAGGAGTGAGGTTTTGAGTCCTTCAACCTGGTTGATGGTTTGCTTCCAGGTCCAATTCAAGGTGTTGGCTATCACCTTTAAAGCCCTTCAGGTTGTTTTGTCCCAGCCTACGTGAGTCCTTGTTATGCTCACAAGGAGAAACACCTCTTCCAAACAAGCAGGCTGGAACCGCAGGAAAAAAACCAATCCCCTTTTATTATTCACAGACCTGAGTCAATGTCCAAGGCAAACAAACACAGTCCACAGAAACTCAATCCTCAACACGAACGAAACCAGCACCTCCCACACCTTCCCTTTTATTATGCAGCCAAGGCGTGGCTTCCTAATGCCTTCTCCTTTGCCTTTGGAGCCGCCCCTTTGCATTCCTCTGTCCTACTCGCTTCTCTTTCCTGCGCATTCGTGCATCCGGGATTTGTCCCAGCTGTGATTCATCAGTGTCCAACTCAAGACTCCCAGCACAGCTGTGTCTCAGCCTGAGCGCGAGTAGAGGGGCCAGGCTCCTCGTCAGACTGTAAGCCTTGGAGCTCCTCAGAGCCTTCCTCTGACTCTGATGTCACTCCAGGCCCCTCCTCCTCCTCTTCCTCTTGATTCCTCAGACTCAGCTGCCGGGTCCACTGGCTGGCGAGGAATCACAACACAGGATGTCGGACCAGGTTATCTGAGGAACTTTCCTGCCCCAATGGGATTGGCCCGCCCCACTCGTTCTGGCAGAAGGGGCATACTGTGGACTCCATTGTCAAAGAGTTGTAGATGACGGTGTCTAGGAGGAGAGCCTTTTATGCTGTGGCCCATGGGTTTTGGAACCTCTTGCTAACACAGGTAAGGTCTGCACCCATCCTTCTGGCGCTGTGTGGGTGTGATGGAAGCACTCTAATAGGGTGAACTAATAGGGACTATTTGTTCCTATTCTCCTATCATGTCGTTCTTGCCTTTGGTTTTCTAGTCTTGTACCTAATGTTGCTACTATTTTAACATTTGTTCTTTTAATTGTTAAGCTGCCCAGAGTCGCTTTGTAGAAGTGAGATGGGCAGCATAATTAAATTTAATAAATAAATAAGCCTCTTTTCAAAGCCAAAGCAAGATGCGAGAGGGGAAGGAAAAGGGGAGAAACTTTCCAACCTCCCACCGTTTTGGAGGCGAGGAAGGTTGAGTCGAAGAGAGTTTTCTTCCCTTGCCGAGACACCTTTCATTTCCTTTATTCCTTAATTTTTGCAACGTCGGCTTGGTGCGTGTTGGATTGGAGACGCAACATCTCACAAATCGAGAAAAGTAATTTACCTGAGGGGGTCCTTGGTGCTCTCTGAGCTTGGTTGTTTTCTTGCAGACATTTCATTAGCCAACAAGATAACATCATCAGTGCTACTAGGAAGTGGGCTCTGCTCTTATTTTTATATACTAGTGGCTTGCCCCGTCAGTTTTGTTGGGAGTGTTCCTGGATTAGGCTGTTGTTTGCTGTTAGCTTCTTTGTCTGAGTTGGTAATTTCTTTGTTGGGGGTAACGGTGCTTGGGCAAGCTACTGCATATAAAGAGAGAGCAAATCCCTCTCCCTTCTAGCACTGATGATGTTACCTAGTTGGGTCATGAAACGTCTGCAAGAAAACCACCAAGCTCAGAGAGCACCAAGAACCCCACTGTTCTCCTCCTCCTCCTCCTTGCAAACCTCACTCCCTTCTAGCACTGATGACGTTTCCTAGTTGGGTCATGAAAGGTATGCAAGAAAACAACCAAGCTCAGAGAGCACCAAGGACCAACCCCACAGTCATTCCTCTCCTCCTCCTCCTCTTCCTCCTCCTCCTCCCCGCAAACCCCACTCCCTTCTCGCACTGATGACGTTTCCTAGTTTGGGTCATGAAACGTCTGCAAGAAAACCACCAAGCTCAGAGAGCACCAAGGACCCCACAGTCATTCCTCTCCTCCTCCTCCTCCCCGCAAACCCCACTCCCTTCTAGCACTGATGATGTTACCTAGTTTGGGTCATGAAACGTCTGCAAGAAAACCACCAAGCTCAGAGAGCACCAAGGACCACCCCACAGTCATTCCTCTCCTCCTCCGTCCTCTTCCTCTCCTCCTCCTCCTCCCCGCAACCCACTCCTCCCTTCTCTCACTGATACGTTTCCGATTTGGGTCATGAACCGTCCTGCAAGAAAACCCCAAGCTCAGCGAGCACCAAGAACCCCACTGTTCTCCTCCTCCTCCTCCTTGCAACCCCACTCCTTCTAAGCACTGGTGACGTTTCTAGTTGTGTCAATTGAAAGGTATGCAAAAGAAAACACCAGCTCAGAAGCACCCGGACCAAACCCACCGTCCATTCCTCTCTCTCCTCCTACTCTTCCTCCTCCTCACTCCCCGCAAACCCCACTCCCTTCTCGCACTGATGACGTTTCCTAGTTGGGTCATGAAACGTCTGCAAGAAAACCACCAAGCTCAGAGAGCACCAAGAACCCCACTGTTCTCCTCCTCCTCCTCCTTGCAAACCCCACTCCTTCTAGCACTGATGACGTTTCCTAGTTGGGTCATGAAAGGTATGCAAGAAAACAACCAAGCTCAGAGAGCACCAAGGACCAACCCCACAGTCATTCCTCTCCTCCTCCTCCTCCTCTTCCTCCTCCTCCTCCCCGCAAACCCCACTCCCTTCTCGCACTGATGACGTTTCCTAGTTGGGTCATGAAACGTCTTCAAGAAAACAACCAAGCTCAGAGAGCACCAAGGACCCCACAGTCATTCCTCTCCTCCTCCTCCTCCTCCCCGCAAACCCCACTCCCTTCTAGCACTGATGATGTTACCTAGTTTGGGTCATGAAACGTCTGCAAGAAAACCACCAAGCTCAGAGAGCACCAAGGACCCCACAGGTCAACCCTGAGCTTCAAATGTGCTCCCGTATTCGTAATTTACCTGTAGCTGATACACTTCCGCTGCCTGGTTGACCTCCTTTCAAGCAGCTTTGCCTTTGATTTTTTGGCGTCTTTCTTCTTTTCAAGTACAGGCTCTGGAATCTCAGGCTCCTGTTGGAAAGAAGGCCTTTCAAATACACCATCAGTTGCAGCCAACGCCAACAACTTTCTTCTACTCTGTCAACCATTTACGCTCAGCCTCAATCCTGCTTGTGTTAATGGAAAGAAACATACCAGGTGGTCCTCGACTTACGACCACAACCGAGCCTAAGGTTTCCACTGCCTAAGCCAGCCGGTGGCGGTGCCCCATTTTATACAACCTCCCTTGCCACAGTGGTTAAGTGATTCACTGCACAGTTGTGAAGTTAGTCACACGGTTGTTAAGTGAATCTGGCTTCCCCGTTGACTTTGCTCATCAGGAGGTTGCCAAAGGGGATCACGTGACAGACAACCCCCCACCCCGGGACTTTGCAGCCGTCATAAATCGGAGTCAGTTGCCAAGCATGTCAAGGTAATAATTTAACAGCCAACCAGCTTATGTAATGTAAGATGTAATGATGGGAATGACTCAGCAGGGTCTGTGTCTCTTTAAGAGCCTTTGCATAAAGGGAAGACTCTGCTGATGTGTTCTCTCTCTTCTGTAGGTCGT
This sequence comes from Azemiops feae, assembly GCA_023970755.1. Taxonomy (NCBI): domain Eukaryota; kingdom Metazoa; phylum Chordata; class Lepidosauria; order Squamata; family Viperidae; genus Azemiops; species Azemiops feae. The sequence goes on from JALGBA010002591.1 coordinate 87,763, forward strand.
TAACTCAAAAGAAATCAGGAGAGACATTTCACTTACCCGCGGAGGAATGATATTCTCGATACTGATGCCCACGTAGACAAGGCGTTCCTTCCTTGGAGAGAAAAACAATACAAATAAGGAAGAGATTTAGCATGATCCAACGGAAAAGCAATCTTGTGGAGTTCTTTGGAGCAGGAACAAAATTCTAGACTTTCTCCAAGCTGTCCAGGGTTTGAACCGACAAAATTTCGCACCTGTCTAGTATACACATGCCTTTTTTTTTTTTTTTTTAGTGTAATCAAGCTTTTTATACCGATTTTACTAGGATTATACGATGAATATTGTGATACCTTCGTTCTGCACGTTCTTTCTTTTTCAAGACCACATCCAGGTCCTGTAGCTGTTCTTCCAACTTCTCGCAGAGCAATTTCTGTGGGGTTAAAACAAAACAACGCTATTACATTAGCAATAATTCAAAAATATCTTTGCGTAGTCAAAGTGTCTTAGCAGGCCGGTTCCCAAACACTGTTCGATGTTAACAGCTACTAACAGCAATACAGGTAGTCCTCATTTAGTCCCCGTTCATTTAGTGACCGTTTGACGTTACACTGGCATTGGAAAAAGGGACATAGGACTGTTTTTCACAGCTACCACTGTTGCAGCATCCCCGCGGTCACGTGATCAAAATTCAGAGGCTTGGCAACTGACTCGTATTTAGGACGGTTGCAGTGTGCCGGGGTCATGTGATCCCCTTTTGCGACCTTCTGACAAGCAAAGTCAAGGGGGAACCCAGATTCACTGAACAACCGTGTTTCTAATTTAGCAACTGCAGTGATTCGCTTAATGACGGTGGCAAGAAAGGTCGTAAAATGGGGCAAAAAACTCAGTAACTGTCTTGCCCAGCCGCAGAAATTTTGCACTCCATTGTGGTCAAAAGTCGAGGACTACGTGTATTAAGAGGAAAGAATGGGTTTGAATGCCAAACTAAAGACAGGGAAATTTTGGAAAGTCTAAATAAAATGTCCACATTGTGAAATGCCTCCCATGCGTGCAGCAATTTTCAATTTATTTTTAGATCGGGTTTTGCAATTCAGGAACACAGCACCACCTCGAAAGCACTATCTCTTCCAGAGAAACAGATGATTAGGCAAGCAGTAATAAAAAAAAATAGTTTATAATATGTATAATGTTTAATGTTTAAGTCTCTCTAGTCTCTTTAAGAAGAGACTAGACATTCACCTGTCCGCGACGGTATAGGTTCTCCTGCTTGAGCAGGGGGCTGGACTAGAAGACCTCCAAGGTCCCTTCCAGCTCTATTCTATTCTTAAAATAATGTTTTAAGATATAGAAGAAAGCTCGGAAGGTGCCAAGAACTTGCGTAAATGAGACCTAATTGTGGCTGGTAGGAATCCAAGATTAATCATGATTAATATAGAGGCAATTTGCCCCCAGGACATGAGAAAAACATGAATCAGTAGCTGCTTCCAATTTACCTGAATATATTAAGAACAAATAAATTTAGAAATATTACTGACTTGTTACTAACTTCACAACTGCAGTGATTCACTTAACAGCTGTGGCAAAAAAGGTCGTAAAATGGGGCAAAACTCACTTGAATGTCGCGCTTAACAACATAAATTTGGGGCTCAATTGTGGCCGTAAGTCAAGGACTACCTCTATTTAAACCGTTTGCTTAGTGACAACCTGAAACTGTAGGTAGCTCCGAAAGGTACTTATGATCCAGTTCCAAAATTCCGACTGCGTCCTCCATGGTCACATGACTGCAGTTCGAGAATTTGGCTGCCGGCCCACATTTAAGGCTGTTTGCAGCATCCTGCAGTTATGGAATTGCTATTTACAAAATTTGGCTGAAAAAAACCCCACAATGTTTTCCCTCCGGTTTTCAGCAAAACTGTCCCGTAACGAACAGAATGATCGCGGATTCATTTAACAACCACGGTGATTTGCTTAATGACCGCTGCAAAAAAAAAAAAAAAAAAGGCTGCAAAATCGAAATGGTGACATAATGCTTTGCGATCGTCGTTACACTATGGGCAGGCTTCATGAGGGTCGTTAAGTCAAGGACTTGACTGTATACTTAGATATCAAAGATGTTGTGCTGGAAAAGCTGCCTGGAAGAGGCAGGTCTCTTAAAAAGAACCGGGACTTTTGCATCAGAAGGTTCTAGAAGGCAGTATATGAAGCAAAAATCAAGAACGAGGGGGGGCCTAACCTCAAACTGACAGGAAGGAAATTCAAAAGTCACGGGAGAAAGGATGACTTCACAGAAAAGAGTAGTGGAAGCTTGAAACCAACTTCCAGCAGAGGTAGTGGAGTCAATCACCAGAAAATGAGTTTGAACATGCTTCGGATAGACACATGTCCATCATCTGACAAAAATTATAGAAGAAAAATTTAAATTATCCAGGGCCTTGGGTAAGACTCAATAGGCGGACCAAAATGCCAAATCCAGTCTAAAGTATTTCTAGCAGGACTACGTGATTATGTAATAGCTTTGTTCCCTATGCCAGGGGTCCCCAACCTATGGGCCGCGACCCACTGCTGGGCTGTGGCCTACTGGCCACCAGGCCGCGGGACAAACTGGCCTCCCCCACTCGCACTAGCGCCCGCGGACCCGTTTGCGCCTACATGGGGCTAGCACCTGCGTGCCTGCACAAATAGGGCGGCTACTGTGCACGCGGGTTACACGGCCCGTTTGCGCATTCGCACAGGGGCTAGCAGCGGCGGCTAGCCCCTGCACGCCTTCGCAAACGGGGCTGCTAGCCCTGTGCAAGTGTGCGCGGCCCCGTTTCCGCACGCATACGCTTGCGTGCAAATTTCCCAGCTGGTCCCTTTCCCTCCGGGCTGCCAACATGAAAAGGTTGGTGATCTCTGCCCTATGCCGTCCGTCTGGTAAACTCGCAAGATTCGTTTTTATCGCCATGCACATGTATACATAATCCGAGCTAGACTGTGTTGTCTCTCTGTGTGGGTATATGCATCATTCTGTATGTATGTATGTATGTATGTATGTCATGTTTATGTAGTGTATATTGGAGGTGGTGACCCTTTGAGAGCTGTATGCAACGAAATTTCATTTTAACGTATGCCAATTAGTGTACATTCAAAGTGACAAAGTTATTATTCTATTCTATTCTATTCTATTCCATTCCATTCCATATTTTCTATTCTATTCTGTTCTGTTCTAGTCTACTCTATCCTATCCCTTCCTATTGTTCTGTTCTGTTCTACTCTACTCTATTCCTATCCTATCCCTTCCTGTTGTTCTGTTCTGTTCTACTCTACTCTATTCCTATCCTATCCTATTCCTTCCTGTTGTTCTGTTCTGTTCTGTTCTGTTCTGTTCTGTTCTGTTCTGTTCTATTCTATTCTATTCTATTCTATTCTATTCTATTCTATTCTATTCTATTCTATTCTATTCTATTCTATTCTATTCTTCTGTTCTCTAAAATGGCTGACTGTGCAATGAACAATAAATAAATATGTTAAAATGAAAACAAAAAACTCAAAAGGACAGACAAGATGGACCCACTAAGTCATTTTCTGCCGTCATTTGTCCCGGTTTGTTTGGCAGTCAACACAGAAGCTAGAACCTGTTGGTGTCGGCTGCCTTGACTCACTACATTATTCATTACGGGGAAAATTGTATTTGGTACTCATCGTTTCATTTGGTACTCATCGCACTTCCCGGAACCAATTAACGATGAGTCCCGCCGGGTACCACTGTCCAAGTGTATTAACATTCCCCAATGGAATTCAGCAGAGTCTTTTTCATCAAAATGATCCCTGCCAAAGAGAAAGGAGTGGGGAAAAGGAAAAATCCGAAACCAAACAAAAAACCCACGTGCTGACAAGGCGGGCAGAACCACTCGCCATCTGGAATGATCATCAGCGGAGGCCGGAGACACGCCGTGTGGTAGCCGCTGTCACAGGAATCGCACAGAAGAATCTGCGGAACAAATCAAACCGTCAGCCTGACTCTGCTCCCAATATGGATTTTTTTTCTTCTTTTTTTAAATCCAAGATGCCTCTTGCTTCCATATGTTTCAAAAGCAAGATACCGTCAAGAACCCAACTGTTACTCTGGCTCACGAAAGGGCAGAGGGAACAAGAGAAATACAGACAAAATTCAGCTCTTTTAACCACCACCTAAGCTTGATCAGAGGCAGCTAAAGGCCTGAAGAATTCATCGGCCGAATGACTGTGGAATCTGAAAAAAATTGCTGAATCAAGCCACGTGTGTTTACAACTCTGAGTTAATTCCCTATGGCCTACAGAAGATCTAACAACGGGCAATATACGATCTTGTACAGATAGTCCTCAGACTTACAACAGTTGATTTAGTGACTGTTCAAAGTGACAACGGCACTGAAAAAAAGTGACTTATGACTGCTTTTCAAACTTAACAGAGGGATAGAATCAAGATCACTTGAAGTGTTAATACCACTTTACAATGCCTTGGTAAGGCCACACTTGGAATACTGCGTCCAGTTTTGGTCACCACGATGTAAAAAAGATGTTGAGACTCTGGAAAGAGTGCAGAGAAGAGCGACAAAGATGATCAGGGGACTGGAGGCTAAAACACATGAGGAACGGCTGCTGGAATTGGGTATGTCTAGTTTAATGAAGAGAAGGACGAGGGGGGACATGATAGCAGTCTTCCAATATCTTAGGGGCTGCCACAAAGAAGAGGGAGTCAAGCTATTCTCCAGAACAAGAAGCAACGGATGGAAACTAACCAAAGAGAGAAGCAACCTAGAACTAAGGAGAAACTTCCTGACAGTTAGAACAATTAACCAGTGGAACAACCTGCCTCCAGAAGCTGTGAGTGCTCCAACACTGGAAGCTTTTAAGAAGAGACTGGACAGTCATTTGTCTGAAATGGTATAGGGTTTCCTGCCTGAGCAGGGGGTTGGACTAGATGACCTCCAAGGTCCCTTCCAACTTTATTATTATTATTATTATTATTATTATTATTATTATTATTATTATTATTATTATTATTATTATTATTATTTATTATTATTAATTATTATTATTATTATTACCGTTGCAGGGGATCAAAATTCCAATGCGAGGCAACTGAGTCACATTTATGACGGTTGCAGTGTCCCGTCAGAAGATTGCGACCTTCTGACAAGAAAGTCAATGGGTTTGCTTAACAACGCTTACTAACTTGATAACTGCAGTGATTCGCTCAACAACAAAGGTCACAAAACGGGGCAAAACTCACTGAACAAAGGTCTCCCTTAGCAACATAAATGTTGGGCTCAATTATCATCGTAAGTCAAGGACGACCAACACGGTAAAGGAGCCGTTGTAGGCTCAAATGGGGAATTAATTGAAGTATTTTGGATCCCTAAAGAGAAATGCAGCTGATTTTTGCTTTCTGCCATCTGGGCAATATGGGCTGCTGTGGAATTGATTGATCGATCTGATTCGATTTGATTTCTCTCATGACCCATCTCAACAAAAGGAAAAGAAGATTCTGTCCCATCCAGCATGCTCAAACTAATTCTGATGCTGGCTGAGGAATTCTGGGAGTTGAAGTCCTCAAGTCTTAAAAGCTGCCAAGAAGAAGCAACTTTATAGACTTAGAGAAGTGGCAAAGTCTGTGGGAAAGAAACTGTAAGTTGACAATGTCAGCTTCGTATAAAGAAAACTTATACAAAATGTTCTACAGATGGCACTTGCCACCAACAAGATTAGCAAAAATGTTTGAAAATATGTCAGAGAAATGTTGGAAATGTAAACACAAACCAGGTACTTATTATCATATGTGGTGGGCATGTGTTAAAGCAAGGAGATATTGGGACAAAAATCCACGCTTGGTTAGAAAAAATGTTAAGAGAAACACATAGACTCTAAACTTGAATTTTTTTTTACTAGGTATAATGCCAGAAAAACGTGATGAGCAAAGTACGTACCTGATTTTACATAATAACAGCGGCAAGAATTATATTTGCACAATATTGGAAGAACGAAGAAATACCACCAGAAGCAGAAATAATCAAAAAAATATTAAGACTGTGCGGAAATGGACGGACTTACTTTAAGGTGGAAAGAAAAAGAAGGAACGGAATATTTTTCAAACTTGGGACCTATTTTATCAACGGTTATCAAACTTGGGACCTATTTTATCAACGGTTAGAGAAAAGATTTAGGGGTTAGGAATTTAATTTGTATTAGTGAATATAAGATACTCCAGACGACACGTTTTTGTTAAATGGTGGCTATTGAATTCTGTTAAAAGAAAATAATCAATAAAACTTTATAAAAAAAGAAAGAAAAAGCACGGGTGACCCAACAATAGGGTTTCCTGATGACCTCCAAGGTCCCTTCCAACTTTATTATTATTATTATTATTATATTTATTATGGTTTCCTGCCTGAGCAGGGGGTTGGACTAGATGACCTCCAAGGTCCCTTCCAACTTTATTATTATTATTATTATTATTATTATTATTATTATTATTATTAATTATTATTATTTTATTATTATTATTATTTATTTATTTATTTATTTATTTATTTATTATTATGGTTTCCTGCCTGAGCAGGGGGTTGGACTAGATGACCTCCAAGGTCCCTTCCAACTTTATTATTATTATTATTATTATTATTATTATTATTAATTATAGTTTCCTGCCTGAGCAGTGGGTTGGACTAGATGACCTCCAAGGTCCCTTCCAACTTTATTATTATTATTATTATTATTATTATTATTATTTATTATGGTTTCCTGCCTGAGCAGTGGGTTGGACTAGATGACCTCCAAGGTCCCTTCCAACTTTATTATTATTATTATTATTATTATTATTATTATTATTATTATTAATTATTATTTATTTATTTATTATTATGGTTTCCTGCCTGAGCAGGGGGTTGGACTAGATGACCTCCAAGGTCCCTTCCAACTTTATTATTATTATTATTATTATTATTATTATTATTATTATTATTATACAGCAATATTTCTCTGGTGCGTTCTGCAAATCTGTCCCCCCCTCCCTTGTTTGACCCTTTTCAAAGAGAACAACCTACTAGCTCTGGGTGATTAGGAAGGCCACACTTCTTGCACGGTTCGTCATCCTCCGCAGGCGCAGGCTCTTCCTCCTCCTCCTCCTCCTTCTCCTCTTCCTCAGAGTCTTCTTCGTTCTCGGAACCTTCGCTGTCGTCGTAGCACGAGTACCGCCATCTGCCACGGGTTCGGGTGCCAGCCCACCGAACTTTACTTCGCCGGGAAGCCTGGGGGGTTCAGCAATAACAAAAAAAAACTCTCAGCTCCTGGACATCCCACACACACACACACCCAAAAAAATATGACAGCCCCAGCAACGGCTCCAGATGTTTTCCGGGTCACGGAGCACGTAGCTCTCATTTGCAGCTGTCTGAATAGGTCAGGGATCGTAAGCACCTTCTAAACATCTCTAAGGAAAAGCGTAAAACCCGGCGTGCACCATAAATCACGGCGTAAAAAAAAACAAAACACAACACACTGATGGTTCCACAGCTTGTGCTACCAGAGACGAGAAAACTGCTCTGTCTCGTAGTGCTACGTGAAGCTACTTTATTGATCATTGGGCGTGTTATTTATTTTACATCCCGCCCTTTATTATTTTTTATAAATAACACCAGGTGGTGACCGTATCTAAGACTCCTCCATCCTCCTATTTTCCCCGACAACAACAAACCTGTGAGGAAAATTGGACTAAGAGGGAATAGCTGGCCCAAGGTCACCCAATTGGCTTTCATGCCTAAGGCGGGACTAGAACTCACCGTCTCCTGGTGATTCGCCCAAAGTCACCCAGCCGGCTTTCATGTCTAAGGCGGGACTAGAACTCGTCTCCTGGTGATTCGCCCAAAGTCACCTAGCTGGCTTTCATATCTCAGGCGGGACTAGAACTCATTATCACCTAGTGATTGGCCCAAAGTCCCCCACAGCCAACTTTCATGCCTAAGGCGGGACTAGAACTCATCATCACCTGGTGATTTGCCCAAAGTCACCTAGCTGGCTTTCATGCCTAAGGCGGGACTAGAACTCACCATCTCCTGGTGGTTTGCCTGAAGTCCCCCAGCCGGCTTTCATGCCTAAGGCAGGACTAGAACTCACCATCTCCTGGTGAGTTGTCTGAAGTCACCCAGTCAGCTTTCATGCCTAAGGCAGAACTAGAATTCACTGTCTCCTGGTGATTGGCCCAAAGTCACCTAGCCAGCTTTCATGCCTAAGGGGGACTAGAACTCACCATCTCCTGGTGACTGGCCCAAAGTCACCTAGCTGCCTTTCATGCCTAAGGCAGAACTAGAACTCATTATCACCTAGTGATTGGCCCAAAGTCCCCCCCATAGCCAACTTTCATGCCTAAGGCGGGACTAGAACTCATTGTCGCCTGGTGATTTGCTCCCCAGCTGGCTTTAGTGGCTACAGCCAAACTGGAACTCACCGTCTCCCGGTTGCTAGCCTGATGCCTTAACCGCTAGGCCAGGGGTAGGCAACCTTGGCTCTTTTATGACTCGTGGACTTCAACTCCCAGAATTCCTGAGCCAGCCTGGCTGGCTGAGGAATTCTGGGAGTTGAAGTCCACGAGTCATAAAAGAGCCAAGGTTGCCTACCCCTGCGCTAGGCCAAACTGGTTCTTATTAACTTCAATCATTAAGCAGTGTTTTGCCTTTTTGTTACCAAACGGCAGTTCTACACATTCTCGCAGGAAAACAGCCAACGGGCCAGGGAAAGCTTCTGCTTCCATTGTAAATTACCCACTTACTCAGCTCCAAGAACCAAGACAGATACGGTTACTTCTAAGCGGTTTCCTTTATTGTCCCTCGCCTACAGACAGACTCTTGCCAAACTAAAGCGGAATACTTGCAACGTGAACAATAAACTCTGAGAACTCCTAGGGAGGAGCTATCTTAACTCTCTTCTTCTCAATCACACGATTTCAACTCTTGCTCTCTCTTGATCCTCCGGAATGCAGCCCCCCTCCCTCCTGGGAATCCAGACTACACTCCACCCTACCCACAGGGCATTGTGTGGTACAAGTCATAAATGGTAGCTACGTTTAGCTTTGGTGAAACAGGGCAGATTCGGTTCTAGGGAACCGAGGAGTTACACCAAACAGTCATTCAGATCAGGCGTATTTTGTCTATGGGTTTGACTATGGCTAACCTCAAGTAGATATTACAGCTTCCAAAACTTTCCGACTGCAATAAAAGAGGACAAGGGGCTGACCTTCAAAAACAAGGGAAGGAGGCTTGTTGCAATGGGTTGGCAGGACGGTAAACCATGAGCGATGCTCCCTTGGAAGCCACACAGAGTTTACCTGACGTTTGTGACTTTCTGATAAGCAAAGTCAATGAGAAAGTCGGATTCACTTTCACAACTGTGTGACTTCACTTTAAGAAGCGCGGCGATTCCCTTAACAAGTGTGGCGAGAAAAGGTGGTAAAAATGGGGCGACACTCACGTAACCAATGTCTCGCTTAGCGAAGGAAATGCTGGGCTCAATTGTGGCTACAGGTTGAGGACTGCCTGTAGTTGTCCAACGCTGCTAACATCGGATGTTTTTGCACTGACAACAGATGGAAATGTAGCCATTTTTTCCCTTTCATTTTTAGAGTTAGATGATGCTGGGAGGGGTGTGTGTGAATGAGCGTCCAGTTAGACATAACAACACTGAAACCTAGCGTGAGAATCAAGGTTATTGAGCCCAGAGCTGATAAAGAATTGGAGAGCTGGAGAGGAAGCCCACTTGAGGAATGTGATTTATGACTGTTACTTGGAGGAGGGAATTGTGCTTTGATACTATGTGCCCAGGGGAGGGGAATTCAGTTTTTGGCTTCGATTATGCAGTGCCGATATTATGCTACTCGAATAAAAGATCCTTTAAGGTAGACAATGCCTCGAAGTTCTTTTGAAGAGTTTCATCTGTCGGGACCATGACAGTAGTGTTCCCAAGTCCAAGTCTCAATTGGAAATGGTCCAGATAATCTACTTCCTCCAGGGCCCTCTAAATCTGGAAGCCCAACACCTTCTCAACAACTTTCCCAAGAAAGGGTGGGTTGTAGACTGGATGAAAACCATCCAGTTTGGGCCGGCTCCAGGGATGACCTCTTGAGAAGAGGGTGCACCAGTCTCTTTCAGAACTGCTAGACTTTCCCTCTCAAAGATGCATTTTGTAGCACATTCTCCCTCCCTGGAGGGGCATGGATCGAAAACACAGATACCCATGTTTCCCCGAAAATAAAACCGGGCCTTATATTAATTTTTGCTTCAAAAAGACACATTAGGACTTATTTTCCGATTAGGTCTTATTTTCGGGGAAATACGGTACTAAATGCGTCCGTCTGGCTGATAATCTTAACTGGGGCTTATTTTTGGGGCTGGGGCTTATATTACGAGTGTCCTGAAAAAATCACTCTAGGTCAGGGGTAGGCAACCTTGGCTCTTTTACGACTTGTGGACTTCAACTCCCAGAATTCCTAAGCCAGCATGTCTCAGCATGGAAACCTCTCCCTTTCCCCTCAGCATGGCTGACTTAGGAATTCTGGGAGTTGAAGTCCATGAGTCATAAAAGAGCCAAGGTTAAGGACCCCTGCTCTAGGGCTTATTTTCCGGTTGGGTCTTAATTTTGGGGGAAATACGGTACTAAATGTGTCCGTCTGGCTGATAATTTTAACTGGGACTTATTTTTGGGGTGGGGCTTATATTACAAGCGTCCTGAAAAAATCACGCTAGGGTTTATTTTCCAGTTAGGTCTTATTTTCGGGGAAATACGGTAGTTGCAATTACACCTTGGAGAACCCCGTCCACTCCCTCATAACTAATTGACTCAAACTCCAAACTGCGGCGGTAAGAACAGATCCTCCTCCACTTACGACCACAGTTGAACCCAACATTTCCGTAGCTGAGCGGAACATTTGTTGTGAGTTTTGTCCCATTTTACGACCTTCCTTGCCTCCGTTGTTAAGTGAATCACCTGGTTGTTAAGTGAACCTGACTTTGCTGGTCAGAAGGTCGCAAAAGGGGATCACGTGACCCCCCCCCCGGGACGCTGCAACTGTCATAAATACGAACCAGTTGCCAAGCGTCTGAATTTTGATCGCGTGATCGTGGCGAGGCTGCAAAGGTCGTAACTGTGAAAAAACGGTCATCGGTGACTTTTTTCAGTGCCGTTGTTAACTTTGAACGGTCACTAAACAAGCTATTGCTAACAGAGATAACCTGGTTAAAAAAAAAACACCTGCCCTAACGTGCGTAGCTTGGAACGAGGGCTAGAGGGAGGTGATGAAAACATTGCCCTTCATCTCTAAATTTTAAAACAGCCGCCCCCAAAACGTAAAAGACGCCGGCAATCGCTTCTGAAATTTCACCTTGTGGCCTTTTGAGTTCGTCTCCTTTTCTGCTTTCTTGGAGTCTTCTTTCTTCTCCTGCTTTTGCAACGAAGCCGCTTTCTCTTCCTCTTCCTCGCTTCGTTTCTTCTCGGATTTCTGATCTCGGGTCTCAACCACCTTGGGGGTCGGTTTAGATATCCGGGGGGACCGTCTTAGAATGCGACCGACGCTGACCACCTCCTCCTCCGGCTCCTTTCCAGCGGCGGCGTTCGGAGCCTTTGCCGGAAGCGGGTCAGTTTTCTTCCTGCTCGAGATCCGGATCGTTAGCTTGATCCCCTCTTTCTGCCTCTCAGAGGTTATTTCCCTGTTCTCGGTGAGAGAACTTCCTTCTTCCGAAATCAGCTTGTATTTACACTTGCTTTTCACAGATTCTTTCTTCGTCTCCGGAGGAGGAGCACCCTTGACGCAGCTCAGGAGGCTGTCCGGGGCCGGCAGCTCTCCGGCTTGAGGATCGGAGTCCTTGGCAGTTTTCGCCTCCTGCTCCTCGCCCGCTTTCCTTTCGTCGGGGAGAGCGGCTTGGGAACCGGAACCTTCTTTCTCCACCATGGTTTTCCTAAACGAAAGGACCGAAACGGGAGATGGAGTGGCATCCCGACCGGCCGAGTCTGTTTTCTCGCCCGTAGGACCCGTTTTTTGTTGCAAATCGTCCGCCTCTGAAGCCAGAGCCGGCTCCTTAGGGGACGGTAGCTTGGTGGGTTTTCCTAAGCTGTCTTTGGAAAGTATCACGCTGTCGTTTGCTCTAAGAGAGCCATCAAACTTCTTCGGAGGGTTGCTTGCCTTGGAAAGGGTCTCGTCCGGCTTCTTCCCCTCCGGCTGGCTTTCGCCTCCTTTGGGGCTGGTCTCCTCCCTCAAAGGCACAATCACCCCTACGGTCTCCTTCGCGGGATGCAAAAAGCACCGGTCGGCATCGCTGGTTCTCACGATGGCGCTGACGCCCTCTTGGACTCGTTCCTCCCCGAGCCCGTTTTTCTCCTTCGGCAGGCCGGCAGCCTCTTCCTTCGGGCAAGGGGAACGGTCCAATTTGTTATTCAACAGGAGCTTCTCACAGCCCATTTCCCCGTTGACCAGGAACTTCCCGTCGGTGATAGTGGGGACCCTCTTAAAGGTCTCCTCCTCGGGTTTGCCCGCTTCCTCTTTGGACACCTCTTTGGTTGGGGTGATGCACTTCCGCAAGGGCGCTTTCAGGAGGCTGTCGAAATCGTCGGTCAGCTTGATCTCCCGTTTTTTGAGGGGGATCTTGGCCTGCTGGTCGTTCTTCAGCTTCTCGTTCTCTTCCGCCGTTCTCTCCGCAACGTCCTGGGGAGTTTTGACGCTGACGCAGAACTCGATCCTCTCCGGCTCAAGGGCCATCCGCTCGGCGTGGCTGTTGGCCTCTCGGGAGTCTTTGGGCTCCGGCTTGTTCTCCTTCGCCTCTGCTTTCTCCGGCTTCACGTTTTCTTTGAAGGAGTCGTTCTCCTCTTTGGCGCTCGGCACTTCCCCGTTGTTCTCCGGAGGCTTTTCGAGTTTGACGATAACGGGCAGCTTTATGATGTCTCTCTCTTCCGCTTTCTTGACTTTGATCTTCTTTTCCTCGGCTGGAACCGGGGGAGGCAGAGGTTTTTCGCTGGGCGGCGGCAGTCCGTCTGCCGGCTCCCCTTTCTCTTCCTTCACCTTCAACTCGCCTTCTGCTTACCATTAAAAAACAAGAGAAAACAAAATAAATTTAGAACAACGATAAGCGTTAATTAGACCCAGCTCGGATCAGAGACATGCATGCAGCCGGGATTGTGCAGTGATTTGGAAAATATTCAGAAACAACACGCAGAATGTACAGCAGTGGAGCCACAGCATCCATCTGCATCTCATTAAAGCTGCTACTTTTCCCAGGAAGGTGAGGCTGCCCTTCGCAGCTGTCATACGATTTGGGGAAAGGACGCAGCTGCTTTAAGATGTAGCAAATAGGTGCCACGTTGGTGCCCCCATATATTATAGAATCCAGGGGAAAGATGTAGTTGCTTTAAAGAGCGGCATATAGGTGCTACATCTATGTCCCCATATGGTATAGTCAAGGGAAAAGAGGCAGCTGCTTTAAAGAGTGCAGATAGGTGCTACATCTATGCCCCAATATACCATTTAATCCAGGGAAAAGATGGAGGTATTTTAAAGAGTGACAGATAGGGGGTACATCCATGCCCCCATATGCTGTCATATAATCCAGAAAAGACGCAGCTGCTTTAAAGAGTCACATAGAGGTGCTACATCTATAGCTCCATATATCATATAATCCAGGGAAAATGCAGCTGTTTCAAAGAATTGCACATAGGTGGTACATCTGTGCCCCCATATAACATAATCCAAGAAAAAGACACAGCTGCTTTAAAGAATTGCAGATAGATTCTGTTGTTCTGTTCCGTTCCATTCCATTCCATTCCATTCTATTCCCTTTTCTGTTCCGTTCCATATTCTATTCTATTCTATTCTATTCTATTCTATTCTATTCTATTCTATTCTATTCTATTCTATTCTATTCTATTCTATTCTATTCTATTCTATTCTATTCTATTCTATTCTATTCTATTCTTATTCCTATTCCATTCCCTTTTCTGTTCCGTTCCATATTCTATTCTATTCTATTCTATTCTATTCTATTCTATTCTATTCTATTCTATTCTATTCTATTCTATTCTATTCTATTCCTATTCCATTCCCTTTTCTGTTCCGTTCCATATTCTATTCTATTCTATTCCTATTCCATTCCCTTTTCTGTTCCGTTCCTTATTTTCTATTCTATTCTATTCTTATTCCTATTCCATTCCCTTTTCTGTTCCGTTCCATATTCTATTCTATTCTATTCTATTCCTATTCCATTCCCTTTTCTGTTCCATTCCATATTCTATTCTATTCTATTCTATTCCTATTCCATTCCCTTTTCTGTTCCATTCCATATTCTATTCTATTCTATTCTATTCTATTCTATTCTATTCTATTCTATTCTATTCTATTCTATTCTATTCTATTCCTATTCCATTCCCTTTTCTGTTCCGTTCCATATTCTATTCTATTCTATTCCTATTCCATTCCCTTTTCTGTTCCGTTCCTTATTTTCTATTCTATTCTATTCTTATTCCTATTCCATTCCCTTTTCTGTTCCGTTCCATATTCTATTCTATTCTATTCTATTCCTATTCCATTCCCTTTTCTGTTCCATTCCATATTCTATTCTATTCTATTCTATTCCTATTCCATTCCCTTTTCTGTTCCATTCCATATTCTATTCTATTCTATTCTATTCTATTCTATTCTATTCTATTCTATTCTATTCTATTCTATTCTATTCTATTCCTATTCCATTCCCTTTTCTGTTCCGTTCCATATTCTATTCTATTCTATTCCTATTCCATTCCCTTTTCTGTTCCGTTCCTTATTTTCTATTCTATTCTATTCTTATTCCTATTCCATTCCCTTTTCTGTTCCGTTCCATATTCTATTCTATTCTATTCTATTCCTATTCCATTCCCTTTTCTGTTCCATTCCATATTCTATTCTATTCTATTCTATTCTATTCTATTCTATTCTATTCTATTCTATTCTATTCTATTCTATTCTATTCTATTCTATTCTATTCTATTCTATTCTATTCTATTCTATTCTATTCTATTCTTCAGAATTGTATTCCTCTTGGGAGAAGTTTGTCCACTTCAGAAGAAAAGGCAGTTATGTTTTTGTGAACCGAATTCAACTTCCAAATACTTTGGTATTGCGAAAATTAATAGTCAAATTAGCCAAGTTTTTGAAACTTAGAGGCTAAGAAGAATCAACAATAGGCCTTTGAAGGAAGTTTATTATGGAGTGCCAATTCTCCGAGGAGTAAATGATATACACGAGACTGCCCACCTAAGAACAATATTCAAACCTTGCATTGCCGTGTCTTCCCTCTTTTTGGCCTCTTCATCTTCAGTGCTAGGATTCTCTTGCGAGGAGTTTTCCTGGTTTTTCAACAGTGCAGGATCAATTTGTGCTTTCAGGAGCTCAAGAGTTTCAGCCAGCTCATTTCGGCTTCTGGATGAAAAATAAGACGTGCACCAAACCTCAGAAAAATTAGAAACGTAATGTGTCACTCACTCCTGCCCAAATCTCTCTGCCTGCCGTTCCGTGCCAGCATTTGCAAGCAAGGAAAGAGAAAATATCTGGCCTGGGAAACACAACTGACTAACTCTTGTTTTAAAATTCTAGATCCGTATTTCCCAACTGGAACAACGTCTCCATCTCTGGGGAATTCTGGGATCTAAAGACCACACGTCTTAAAGCTGCAGAGGTTGAAAAACCAAAATGAAATTCAAACGCGGAGAAAAGCAAAGTCTTACACTTAGGCAAGAAAAAAACCAAAAGTACACATACAGATTGGGTGAAATCAGGCTTAATTAATAGCAGCAACTGTGAGAGGGATCTTGGAGTCTTAGTGGACAATCAATTAAATAGGAGCCAACCATGTGCGGCAGCAGCCAAAAAAGCCAATGCAATTCTAAGTTGCATTAACGGAGGGATTCGATCAAGATCACGTGAGGTACTAATACCACTCCATCAAGCCTTAGTAAGACCACACCTAGAATACTGCAACCAATTTTGGTCTCCACACTATAAAAAAGATGTTGAGACTCTAAAAAAAAGTGCAGAGAAGAGCAACAAAGATGATTAGGGGACTGCAGGCTAAAACATATAAAGAACGGTTACAGGAACTGGGCACGGCTAGTCTAGTGAAGAGAAGGACCAGGGGGGAGATGACAGCAGTGTTCCAATATCTGAGGGGCTGTCACAGAGAGGAGGGGGTCCACCTATTTTCCAAAGCACCTGAAGGCCAGACAAGGAACAACCGATGGAAATTGATCAAGGAGAGATTCAACATGAAATAAGGAGGAATTCTCTGACAGTGAGAACAATCAATCAGCTTGCCTCCAGATGTTGTGGGAGCTTCGTCACTGGAAGCTTTCAAGAAGAGACTGGACAGCCATCTGTCAGAAATGATATAGGATCTCCTGCTTGGGCAGGGGGTTGGACTAGATGACCTACAAGGTCCCTTCCAACTCTATTATTCTATTCTATTCCTTACTAAGAACTGCATCAATCCCAACCTTTTTCCTCAGCTATATTTGCGTGTTTAGCAGGATCCAATATTTTGAACCCCAAACATTTAATTGGAGTTAAGAATCAGAATTCACCCTCCAGCTGATGGGAAAAGCCCACATCCCTGGCTGTATTTTTAACCCTTGGCAAGGGTTAAATTCTTTTATTTTTTTTCCCACGTAAAGGACCCTATCGTGTTGCAGAACTAAACAGGACCCTAGAGGCAGCTATTAAGAATTTCTAACCATGCGACAGGCAGTTTGGAAAATCAGAGCGATTCTCTTTGGAAAAATTATCTGAGCTTGCTGGTAGTTTTTTATATATATATATATATATAAAAAAAAAACAGTCCCATCATTCCTCAACCTGGTGCCCTCCAAATACACTGGGCTTAACTCCCAGTCTTCCACAGCCAACAAGCTTGAGGGATGTCTATGGAGATTCTCAAGTCATCCATGTCACGGTTATCCCAAAGATGCTTTTTTTCAAAAGGCAACTGGACTTGTGTTTTTTCCTTGAAAAAAAACGACCAATTTTCCTTGCTAACCCCAAGATGATTGCAAGGAGTATAAATCCTTCCGTTCTCCACCATTCGGCCAGAACTGAAGAAGCTTCTTGAATGAGAAGGGAAACGTCTTCAAAGAAAAAACAAGAAAGTCCAGTTGCCTCCTGAAAAAAAGCATCTGGGACAACCCGGACCTGGAGGACTTGAGAATCTCCATAGAGATTTAGCTATGCACTTTTTGGGGTGAAAACACCCTTGGAAGGGTGCCGGAGGATGAACGGATTTCCAGAAAACATTGCAGACTACAGGACTAGACGGGCTGCAAGGAATGTAAATCTTTCCATCCTCCACCCTTCGGTCAGAACTGAAGAAGCTTCTTGGATGAGAAGCGAAACGCCTTCAAGGAAAAAAGGAGACACTTTCCTGACAGTGAGAACAATTAACCAGTGGAACAACCTGCCTCCAGAAGCGGTGAATGCTCCAACACTGGAAGTTTTTAAGAGAATGGACAGCCATTTGTCTGAAATGGTATAGGGTTTCCTGCCTGAGCAGGGGGTTGGACTAGATGACCTCCAAGGTACCTTTCAACTCTGTTATTCTGTTATTCTTTTTTCCTTCCTTCCTTCCTTCCTTCCTTCCTTCCTTCCTTCCTTCCTTCCTTCCTTCCTTCCTTCCTTCCTTCCTTCCTCCCTCCCTCCCTCCCTCCTCCAATACTGGAAGTTTTTAAGAAGAGACTGGACAGCCATTTGTCTGAAATGGTATAGGGTTTCCTGCCTGAGCAGGGGGGTTGGACTAGGTGACCTCCAAGGTCCCTTCCAACTTTATTATTATTATTATTATTAAAAAAAAAGCTGTGCAGCCAAATTGGAGAACGGGACACCAGCTATAGATAGTTCTGTCTTCTTAAAGCAGGTCTCCAAACTTAGAAACTTGGAAGACTTGTGGACTTCAACTCCCAGAAATATTATTTAAATATTATTATTAAAAAAAACGAAGTCCAGTTGCCTTTTGAAAAAAGCACCTTTGGGGGAACACGCGTGAGGGCGCCAGGTTGAGCAAGCAGCCAGAAATTAACCACGGAGGGTACCTGACGATGCACTTCCACGAAGATTCGTCTTGATCGTCCTGCTCTTCCACGTACATCCGGACGTTATGCTCTTGGTCCAGCTGGTACCAGTAGGTCAAGCCATCTTTGTCTCGGCCCAGAGGCTGAAGACGCATGGCGTCGGCGTCTTCCTCGTTGATGATGTTCTTAAACTTTAGATTGTCGTCGAACTGGCACTCACAAAGGTACTTGAGGAGAGACGGGAAGGGGAAAGGAGAAGCAACACTTTACAATATTCTCGGGAACATCCGAAGCGTGTCCTTCGACACGCCTCGGGGTAGTCCTCCACTTACGAACGGTGGCTTAGCAACCGTCCAAAGTCATCACGGAGTCCCCAAAGACTAATTTATGACCAGGTTCCCGATCCCTCGTGGTCACACCACTGCTTTTTCGGTGTTTGGCAACCGGCTCGCCTTTATGGCTGGTTGTGGTGTTCTGCAGTGACGTGACCACAATTTATGGCAGGTTTTGGTTTTTTTTTTTTGCAGGTTTCTGGTCTTTTTGGAGAGTTTCCAGGAAAAACAACAACAACAACCACCCACAGGGATACATTGATTTGGTTAATAACCCCTGCATTCGCTTAATGGCCACTGCTTTCACTTAACAGCTGCAGTGTTCATTTAATGACCAGACCTCCGCCAAAGAAAAAAAAATTGTAAAATCGGATCTGCTCACACAGATGCCTCGACTTACAACCATCGTGACTTACCACAGAAATTCTGAGCTCCATTACGGTCGTAACTCGAGGATTGCCTGTACCCATACTTTATGAGTCAGCGAGTCTAGTTTTGAACTTAATTTCTTTATCATTATATTGTCCCCCATTCCCAGAGTTATACCAGCCCATCGCAGCATACAAATCACTGATATAATACAATCCAACATCTTTGGTTTGGCGGCCCGGAAAGGGAGGCAGGCAGCGCCACGTGCGTGCGCACAAATGGGCCGTGCACCTGTGTGTGCAAAAATGAGCCCCACGCGCACGTGCACAAATGGGCCCACGTGAGCGCATGCGCACGTGCAAATGGCCACACACGAGCACATGCGCACGTGCAAATGGGGCTGTACGGGCGCAAGTGCTGCAAATGGGGCAGCGCTAGCACCGCTGTGGGCGGTGCTAGTGCTGGTGGGATGCTCAAGGCAGGTTGGTGCCAGCGTCGGCAGGATGCTCGGGGTGGCGCTAGCATGGAGTGTGGGGGAGTGACTGGCCATCCCTTCATACGGCTCGGTGGCCAAGCAGCCACGGCCTGGTATTGGGCTGCGGCCCACAGGTTGGGGACCTCTGGTCAACGTGATCCAAATTTGGATCCTTGCAACTGGTTCGTATTAATGACGGTTGCAGTGTCCCAGGATCACGTGATCTCCTTCTGACCAGCAAAGTCAGCGGGGGAAGCCAGCTTCACTTAACAACCGCCTTACTAACTTAACAACCGCAGGGAGTCACTTCACAACGGTGGCAAGAGAGGTCGTAAAATGGGGCAAAACGTGCTTAACAACTGTCTCGCTTAGCAACAGAAATCTGGGGGTCAATTGTGGTCGTACGTCGAGGACTGCTTGGGTACTTTTACGCTTGGGGGGGATTTTGAATTTTCTTGGGTCTTTTACGCTAACGCTCTAGTTTAGAAGGAACGTGTTCCACAGAGCGGCGCACGTTTTCAAAATGATTCAGAAGACCTGCTTTAGAATGGGTAGAAGCGCAGGGCCCCTTTAAAGTAGCTGCATCCTTTAATGGGTAGAAGCGCAGGGCCCCTTTAAAGTAGCTGCATCCTTTAATGGGTAGAAGCGCAGGGCCCCTTTAAAGTAGCTGCATCCTTTAATGGGTAGACGCGCAGGGCCCCTTTAAAGTAGCTGCATCCTTCAATGGGTAGAAGCGCAGGGCCCCTTTAAAGTAGCTGCATCCTTTAATGGGTAGAAGCGCAGGGCCCCTTTAAAGTAGTTGCATCCTTTAATGGGTAGAAGCGCAGGGCCTCTTTAAAGTAGCTGCATCCTTTAATGGGTAGAAGCGCAGGGCCCCTTTAAAGTAGCTGCATCCTTTAATGGGTAGAAGCGCAGGGCCCCTTTAAAGTAGCTGCATCCTTCAATGGGTAGAAGCGCAGGGCCCCTTTAAAGTAGCTGCATCCTTTAATGGGTAGAAGCGCAGGGCCTCTTTAAAGTAGCTGCATCCTTTAATGGGTAGAAGCGCAGGGCCCCTTTAAAGTAGCTGCATCCTTTAATGGGTAGAAGCGCAGGGCCCCTTTAAAGTAGCTGCATTTTTTTTGAGGACTTCTGCTTCTATGTTTGCTGTAGCTTGCAAATGGACTAGGACAGGGGTCCCCAACCCCCGGTCCGTGGACCAGTACCGGGCCGCGGCATGCCAGCAAACCAGTCCGCACAAACAAGCAAAGCCCCATCCGCGGGATGCAGGCAACACACAAAACCACACACCCCCTCCGGTCCGTGGAAAAACCTCTCTCCATGGAACCGGTCCCTGGTGCCCAAAAGGTTGGGGACCTCTGGACTAGGAAACAGACCCGCGCTGCGGAGAAGAGCAATACCTTCAAAATTCCCAATTTGCATTCGGTGCTCATTTCAAGGTATCCTTTTTTTTCCATCTCCCAAGCCCAGGTGCTGTTGAAGTCTTGACACATCTACAAGGCAAACTTTTAAATTAAATACGGAGAGATCTTCCCAACCACTGCAAGTACACACGATACATTTCTGTCAGATCCCGTTATATTCTGGCGTCTCTAGAAAGAAAGGAGGAATCAAGGCCGGAGGTGAGGGAGAGTTGAACTGCTGGCATACTCCTGGTTTATTTATTGATCAAACGTCAACGTCTGTGGAGATCCTCAGTCCTCCAGGTCAGGGTTGTCCCAAAGGTGCTTTTTCAAGAGGCAACTCTTGTTTTTCTTTAAAGACATTTTGCTTCTTCAGGTTCTGACTGAATGGTGGGGAATGGAAGGATTTATACTCTTTGCAGACAGCTGGTCATTTGCATTCTTTTAGAGAGTCATTGAGACCACCTGGAGGTTTATCTGCGAACTCAGGGTCACCTGAGTGGTGCAAATGGGTGATCTCTCTGTCTCCAGTCTACAACACAGTCCTTTCAGCAGTTCCAAGAAGGCTCCACATGCATTTGTACTATTCAGGTGACCCTGAAGACACAGATTAACCTCCAAATGGCCTCAATGACCCTCTAAAAGAAGGCAAATGACCAGCTGCCTGCAAGGAGCATAACTCCTTCCATTCCCCACCATCCAGTCAGAGCTGAAGAAGCTTCTCGGAGGAGAAGCGAAACGTCTTCAAAGAAAAAACAAGAAAGTCCAGTTGCCTCCTGAAAAAAGCACCTTTGGGACACCCATCAAACTTCAGTGCTGCTATAGTCTCCAAGGGCTCCGCGTGACTTACCACAACTTATAGCAGTCTACGTTCTACTAAAACTCTCACTGACGTGACCTTGAATTGGGCAAAATGGTTCATGCTTCAACCCTTATTATCTCAGAAACATGGGGAACCCCCCTCTAGTTTTTCCAGAGGGGAACATACTAGACAGAACCAAAGTCTCTTCTCAGCTGAGCTGAACTCCTCAACTTCGTTAATAGGAACCATTAGGAAATACCAAGGCTGTAGGCCGGGAAGTGGCCCCAGAAAAAGGAAGTGGCAAACACTTTCCCTGTTTCTGCCAAGAAAAATATACGGACATACTATGCGTAGTATGTTTCCCTGTTTCTGCCAAGAAAAATATATGGACATACTATTATGACATGTAGAAACGGGGAAACAGTTTGCCACTTCCTTTTTCTGGGGCCACTTCCCAGCCTACACCCTTGGTATTTCCTAATGGTTCCTATCCAAGAACTAAGCCAGTCCAATTGTGTTTTATCAGATAATACATGCTAGGTGCTGCCAACAATATCTGGGCAAAGCACCTATATGTAAGGGTGTATACATATGTTGTATATAGTATGTTTTAAATGTGTGTTATGTATGTGTACACTTGGAGAGGAAGCAACTAAATTTCATTTTTAATGTGTGCCGTTGTGCCCACAGGAAAAATGACAATAAAGGTTATCTTATATTATCTCATCTCATCTCATCATCTTATCTTATCTTATCTTATTTTAATCTTATCTTAGTAGTCCTCGATTTAAGCACACTTTAGTTTAGTGACCATCTGACTTTACAGTGGCACTGAAAAAAGTGACTTATGATCGTTTTTCACACTTACGACCGTTGCCTCATCCCTATGGATCAAAATTTGGGTGCTTGGCAAACGTAACGGTCGTATTGTCACCTTCTGACAAGCAAAGTCAAATGGGGAAGCCAGATTCACTTAACAACCCGTGTTACTAACTGAGCGAGTGCAGCGATTCACTTAACAAACGTGGCGAGAGAGGTCGTAAAATGAGGCAAACATTCGCCGAACAAATGTCTCGCTTGGCGACGGAAATTTTGGGCTCAACTGTGGCCGTAAGTCGAGGTCTACTTGTGTCTTAAATCACAAGGGACAACAGCAGCCAATTCAGAGACATATTTATAGATGTTTGCTTTAGATCACAGAGGTTTCTGACTTTTAGGTGGGGTATTATTAAACCCCCAAGAAGCCCTCACCATCCGGTGTTATATTTTCAAAGGATATAAAATCGATATACCTTGATCAGGTATTTTTCCCATCGGTCTGCCGTGACAGATTTCCCAACCTTCCTCATCAGTTTCAGATGAAGTTCAACCAATTCTCTTGGAACTAGAAAGAAAAAGAAGGAAAAGTTTGTTTGTTTGCTTGTTTCTTTAAAGAAATGAAACAAAGAAGGCCCAAGAAGTAAACGGAAGCATACATTAAATGCAAGGTGGTTTTCTCTGTTTCGCCCTTGAACATACATTTTATTTCTATCATATTTTTCTACTTTTAAAATTCTGTAAGGCAGGCATGTAATATCAAGAACAACATCTCTACGTTCAACCAATTTCACAAAGAACCAGATTTATTAAGAGCTGTTACTATTAATAGCGCACCTTATATAATCTTTCCAGGTAATTAAAATGAGACTCATCCTTCTAATGAAGCTAATATTCTAATTTTATTAGTAACGTTTCTAAGAACAGTAACTATCCATACGTAATCACACCAATCGTTCAATAATAGATTATATAAGAATTTCCACTTTTGAGCAATTATTGATTTAGCAGCCAGGAGTATAAATTCAGTACAGCAAGGTATTTTTTGTTTACCGACAGTTCTCGACTTCAGGCCTGTCGCCTAACAGCCGTTCAAAATTATAACAGACTCAAAACAAGTTACTTATGACTTGTCCTTGAAGTTACGACTACTTCATCACCTCCATGGTCATATGGACGCATTTTGAGCAATTGGCATCCTGCCTTTATTTACAATTGATTGCCGTGTTCCTGTGGTCACATTTTGTGATTTTTATGGCTATTTTCCAGCAAAAAAAACACCCATTGGATAAACTGGATTTGGACTCAACTGATTTGCTTAACGATCATGAGGTTCACTTAACAACTGCAGTAACTCACTTAACAACCATCATAACATCGAGTCTGGTCACCTGCACAAATACAGTATAGGTATTACCTCGCTCAATAGTAGCAACTGTGAGAGGGATCTCGGAGTCCTAGTGGACAATCATTTAAATAGGAGCCAGCCATGTGCTGCAGCTGCCAAAAAAGCCAACACAGTGCTAGGCTGCATTAACAGAGGGATAGAATGAAGATCACGTGAAGTGTTAATACCACTTTACAAGGCCTTGGTAAGGCCACACTTGGAATCCGGCATCCAGTTTTGGTCACCACGATGTAAAAAAGATGCTGAGACTCTAGAAAGAGTGCAGAGAAGAGCAACAAAGATGATCAGGGGACTGGAGGCTAAAACATATAAGGAACGGTTGCTGGAATTGGGTATGTCTAGTTTAATGAAGAGAAGGACGAGGGGAGACATGATAGCAGTGTTCCAATATCTCAGGGGTTGCCCCAAAGAAGAGGGAGTCAAGCTATTCTCCAAAGCGCCTGAAGGCAGGACAAGAAGCAACGGATGGAAACTCATCAAGGAGAGAAGCAACCTGGAACTAAGGAGAAATTTCCTGACAGAACAATTAATCACCTGCTTCCAGAAGCTGTGAATGCTCCAACACTGTAAGTTTTTAAGAAGAGATTGGACAAGCATTTGTCTGAAATGGTAATGTACGTAATACTCTCCAATTCTCTGTATTTTGTCTATTTCCCAACTAATATAAATGCATATTAAAATATTTATTTATAAGCAACCTTTTTATAAGTTTGCAATAGTGGCGAATATCTGTAGCTTGGGTGTAGGATGAGAGTGAAGGTATGTTCCCTTTTTATAAGTCTTAAAAGCCAGCGAGCATTCATCCCATCTTCTTCTCATAAAGGGATATCAGTTTTTTTAAACATCCAAGGTTGTTCTCTTCATGAAAAATTCTATAGGTTTGTTAAGACTTTATTCATCTCTTGAAACCCTGAAATAATCTACCTTCCTTGTGGTTGAAACAGAATTCAATTAAAAAGGGAAGGCGCCATTCACAACACATTCTTCTTTTTAACAATGCTTCTGACAGAGGTTGGAATGCTTTTTTTCTTCTTTGTAACGTGACAGGATAATAACTTGGGGAAAAAAATATTAACACTTGAACTCCATCTCAATTTCTTTTAGTTCTCAAGCTATGTGCAGAATTCTTTCACCTGAGCATTTTGCAAATTACATCAATCAAGGAGAGAAGCAACCTGGAATTAAGGAGAAACTTCCTAACAGCGAGAACAAAACCAGGGGAACTACTTGCCTCCAGAAGTTGTGGGTGCTTCATCACTGGAGGTTTTTAAGAAGAGACTGGACAGTCACTTGTCTGAAATGGTATAGGGTCTCCTGCTTGAGCAGGGGGCTGGACTAGAAGACCTCAAATGTCCCTTCCAGCTCTATTCTGATTATATTAAAATATATTTTGCATTTGAACTTAGGAGTAAAGACTTTATGAGCATATCCCATATCTTTGTCTGAAAGCTTTTAAATCAGAGGTGTCCAACCTTGGCAACTTGAAGACTTGTGGACTTCAAATCCCAGAATTCCCCAGCCTTCTGGGACTTGAAATCCACAACTCTTCAGGTTGCCAAGGTTCGACACCCCTGCTTTAAATCATGTTAGGCTTTAAGATATGATATCCAACCAATTATTTTCTAACCTTTGCTAATACTAATTTTTAAATTATTTGTATTTAAGGATGGTAATATCCTTTTCAATGTTTCCAGTATCAAGCACATTGTTTACATCAGGGGTCTTCAAACTTGGCCCTTTTATGACTTGTGGACTTCAACTCCCAGAATTCCTCAGCCAGCGTGCCTGGCTGAGGAATTCTGGGAGTTGAAGTCCACAAGTCATAAAAAGGTCAAGTTTGAAGACCCCTGACATAATGTGAGGGGGAAATAATGCTAACTCAGAAAGAGCTAAACTGGTGTTTCTCAATCTCGGCCATTTTAAGAGGTGTGGACTTCAACTCCCAGAATTCCTCAGCCAGCATGCCTGGCTGAGGAATTCTGGGAGTTGAAGTCCACAAGTCATAAAAGGGCCAAGTTTGAAGACCCCTGGTTTACCTCAACCTCATGTGCCTTGCTAGCAGTCTCAGTGACCTCTGAAAACGGAGACGGCAATCCTGTTGGCTGTTTATTAACTTGTCCAAGCAGGCTTGCCAACTCATTTCAAATCAACTTAGCTGATTTATCCCATCCCGCCTTCAGTTTGAGTGGTTTAATTAGATTTCCTATTGAGTCAACCTCAAAGAAGAGACTGGACAGCCATTTGTCTGAAATGGTATAGGGTTTCCTGCCTGAGCAGGGGGTTGGACTCGATGACCTCCAAGGTCCCTTCCAACTTTATTATTATTATTATAAAGCTTTTTCCTGTGCTGTATGATGGGCAGCCATCTCTTCTCCACGATTAGGAGCCTGAGCTGCACGACCTTCCCTGAATTATCCATGTAAACCTTAATTTCTCTCGGGCTTTGAGGGAAATTATCTTTTTTTATAAATTTCTAAATGGTGAAAGTCGCCAATTACAGGGAGTCCTCGGCTTACGACCACAACCGAGCCCCAAATTTCCCTCGCTAAGTGAGACAGTGGTTAAGTGAGTTTTGCCCCATTTTACGACCTTCCTTGCCACAGACTGAGTGAATCACTGCAGTTGTTCAGTTAGTAGCACGGTTGTTAAGTGAATCTGGCTTCCTCATTGGCTTTGCTTGTCAGGAGGCCGCAAAAAGGGGGTCACCTGACCCTGGGACACTGCGACCGTCATTAACGCGAGTCAGTTGCCAAGCGTCTGAATTTTGATCACCTGACCGTGGGGATGCGGCAACGGTCGTTAAGTGTGAAAAATGGTCATAGGTGACTTTTTTCAGTGCCGTTGAGATTTCAAATGGTGATCCTGCGACCCCCGGGACACTGCAACCGTCATAAATACGAACCAGTTGTCAAGTATCCGAATTTTGCTCACGTGACCACGGAGAGGCTGCGACGGTCGTTCAAGCATGAAAAGGGGCCATAAGTCACTTTTTTCAGTGCTGTTGTAACTTTGAACGAAAGTTACACTAAATGAATGGCTGTAAGTCGAGGACTACAGATATCCCCGCCTCACAAAAATCAGATGGGAGATGGGAAGGGAGACACTGACCCATTGCATAAATAATAATAATAATAATAATAATAATAATAATAATAATAATAATAATAATAATAATAATAATAATAATAATAATAATAATAATAATAATAATAATAATAATTGCATGGACAGCATTTGAAAAACATTGAAGGAAAATGTGATAACAACTTGACATGGGCATGGCTTAAGATGGGAACCATCAAGAAAGGAACGGAAGGCTTAATACTGGCTGCTCAAGAACAAGCATTACCAACTAATGCCATGAAAGCGAAGATACAAAAATCCACTGACAATCCAAATTGCCGACTTTGCAATGACAAAGTTGAAACTGTTTCACACCTAATCTGTGAGTGCAGCAAAATCGCACAAAATGATTACAAATCTAGACATGATCGAGTTGCTAAATTAATCCACTGGGCACTGTGTAAAAAATACGACTTGCCTGTGTCCGAAAAGTCATGGGAACACAGGGTGGAAAAAGTTGTTGAGAATGAGAGGGTGAAGATCTTGTGGGACTTTCGAATACAGACAGATCGCCATTTGGAACACAATACGCCGGATATCGCAGTTGTAGAGAACCGAAGCGTACAGCTGATTGATATCGCTGTACCAGGAGATGCCAGAGTCGAAGAAAAAGAACTGGAAAAAATTACGAAATATCGCGACCTGGCCATCGAAACTGCGTGATTATGGATGAAACGTGTAACAGTGGTACCCATTGTCATCGGGGCACTGGGAACTATGTCCAAAAACTTCGCAAAACAAATCAAGAAACTGCAGCTTCCTGCAATAACTCCAGCAATGTTACAAAAAACTGCGCTACTCGGAACATCTTATATTTTAAGAAGGTACCTGGTTGACACCTAGGATGCTGGTAGCAACCCGTGTCAACCATCAGCGCCAGCCAATTTGAATGTTCAGTTGACTGAGGTTCATGTTTAATGAATAAAAGATGATAATAATAATAATAATAATAATAATAATATAATAATAATAATAATAATAATAATAAATAATAATAATAATAATAATAATAATAATAATAATAATAATAATAATAGAGTTGGAAGGGACATTAGAGGTCTTCTAGTCCAACCCCCTGCTCAGGCAGGAAACCCTATACCATTTCAGACAAATGGATGTCCAATCTCTTAAAAATTTCCAGTATTGGAGCATCCACAACTTCTGGACGCAGGTTGTTCCACTGGTTAATTGTTCTGTCAAGAAATTTCTCCTTAGTTCAAGGTTGCTTCTCTCCTTGATTAGTTTCCATCCATTCTTGTTTTGTCTTCAGGCGCTTTGGAGAATAGCTTGACCCCCCTCTTCTTTGTAACAGCCCCTGAAATATTGGAAGACTGCTATCGTGTCACCCCTCGTCCTTCTCTTCATTAAACCAGACATACCCAAATACCAAATCTGGTAGAACTTGAGTCTGTTCATCAAATCCGAACTCTTATGGGTGGTTTACTTTCTGCTCGGATGTCCCCAGTTGCAGACTTCAAAAAATGCTGGTTTTTTGCTGTTGTGTCTTTGCTGTTTTTTTAAAGAGAGAGCCCAAAGTCAGGGATATATGACCCACAGGAAAGGAGCTTGCGGAGGGCAATATCTGTACATGAAAAAGGTCAGCCAGTTTATCAGCTCTTGATCTCCTGTGCTAAAACACCAGATTCCATTCTAATGAGAACTTAATTAGGATGACGTTTCTCTGCCATTAACTATGGGAGAGTAGCAAGAAAGGTATATAATTAGAAAAGCCGGGAAGAAATAAATGCAAGTGTGTGCTCACTAATCACTGTGGAGAATGGGCTGCTCCCTTCTTGTCTTTGGGAATACAGCATTTGTGCGCGCGCAAAAAAGCATCACCGTCGCCTATGCGCAGCGGATCTCATGGCTGGCTAGGGAATTCTGGGAGTTGAAGTCCATACGCCTTCAAGTAGGGGAAACACCATCCTTGCACTTTACAATCTTTTGACTCCACTGTTGCACTAATGGAGTTTCTCCTCCTCGGACTTACCACCTATCGTACAGGTAGTCCTCGACTTACAACTGTTTGTTTAGTGACCGTTCAAAGTTACAACAGCACTGAAAAAGGGTACTTATGCCCGTTTTTCACACTTACGACCGTTGCACCGTGCCCGTGGTCACGTGATCAGGCACTTGGCAACTGGATCCTATTTATGACGGTTGCCGTGTCCCGGGGGTCACGCGATCCCCTTTTGCAACCTTCTGACAATCAAAGTCAATGGGGGGAAGCCAGATTCACTTAACAACCGTGTTGCTAGCTTAACCGCTGCGATGTTTCACTTAACGACGGTGGCAAGGAAGGTTGCAAAATGGGGCAAAGCTCACTTATCAAATGTCTTGTTTGGCGAGGGAAAATCTGGGCTCAACGTGATTGTAAGTTGAGGACTGTACTATACTGTAATAAATATAGAGGTCTGGAGGCTAAAGCATACAAGGAACGGTTGCTGGAATTAGGTAAGTCTAGTTTAATGAAGAGAAGGACGAGGGGTGACATGATAGCAGTGTTCCAGTATCTCAGGGGCTGCCCCAAAGAAGAGGGAGTCAAGCTGTTCTCCAAAGCAACTGAAGGACAAGAAGCAACGGATGGAAATTAATCAAGGAGAGAAGCAACCTGGAATTAAGGAGAAACTTCCTAACAGAAGAATAAACCAGTGGAACAACCTGCCTCCAGAAGCGGTGAATGCTCCAACACTGGAAGTTTTTAAGAAGAGACTGGACAGCCATTTGTCCGAAATGGTATAGGGTTTCCTGCCTGGGCAGGGGGTTGGACTAGATGACCTCCAAGGTCCCTTCCAACTTTATTATTATTATTAAGTATTATTAAGTTTTAAACGGTCCTAAAACGTTTGCTCTCACTCTGCTAGTCCAATGTAGATTTCCTACTAGGATTATAGGTAGTTCTTGACTTATAACTGGTCATTTAGTGAATGTCTGAAGCCCCAACAGATCTCTCCCGGGGTACTTATGACCCAGATAACGATCGCCCCCCACGTGGTCATATGACTACATTTTGGACACTCAGCAATCAGGGCCAAAATTATGACCATTTGCCACATCCTTATGTCACATGACTGTTCTACAATAGTTTTGCTGAAAACTGACGTTTATTTCCATTTTTTCCGCAAAACTAGCAAACCGGTTAGTCGCTTAACAACCGCAGCCTTCACCCAATGATTGCCACATAAAAGGTCGTAAAATCAGGTCGGTTCATGTGGGTGACCCAATTTACGACCTTCACAAGTTACAACCGTGATGGGAAGGCTACATTACGGTGATAAGGACTAGCTGTATTCTCAAAATGACTGCTGAGAAATCTCATTAAGCACATCTTTCTTTCTTTCCTTCCTTATAGTCTTTTCCTTCCTTCCTTCCTTCCCTCCCTTCCTTTCGTCCTGTTGAAGGAAAAGTCTTCATCCTGGTTCATCCAAGCCGGGCATAAATAAACAACATGGCGACTGCTTTAGAAAGAAGGTTGCAGTTTATTGAAGAGCCAGACAGAAAGATGGTTCTGGCAGCAGAGAGGAGACAAAAAAGAAAAGGGATAAGCAGATGTGGAGTAGGTAGTTATACCCTCTGAAAGCCTTTTGTTTGGAATAGTTTCCTGTTCCTGTGGCATGAACTTTGAGGCTATTTCCTGTGTCATGTATTCTGACCTGAGTTTAAGTGTGCCTCTCTGGTATTCTTGATGATGATGGGTTAGTCCTACCATGTCCTGTCTCAGGTGGGGTATGCAGATTTTAGGTCTTTGTCTTCTTGATCTCCTAGCTGGGGCCTTTCTGATGGTTTTCATCTGCATTTGTATAGGGCTGGCTCCTGCTTGGGGCAGGGTTGCCTTCTGCTTTTAAAATCCTTTTTGAGGAAATATATTTTTCTGCCCTTTTAATATTTCCTTCTCTGGGGAGCTGACTTCCCTCAGTCCCTCCCTGTTTCTCTCTTCTCACCATCCGTTTCTTCCTTCCCTTCCTCCTTCATATATATATATATATATATATATATATATATATATATATATATATATATATATATATATATATATATATATATATATATATATATATATATAT
>JALGBA010002593.1:0-12738 GCA_023970755.1 Azemiops feae
ACCCCTGAACTAGCTGGTAGTGGTGCATATTAATAAACATGGATAAATTTATAATACATTTATCAGTGCAAAGGAAAAGTAATTCAGTAAAGGAACAAAAGAGCATAGCATGAGGGCATGCAAAGAGTGCCCTCCTGTGGTTATTTTGGCCATAGCGGCCATAAAAGGACTACAAAGACCATCTATAGCACAGGGCTTGCAAACGGTGCCTTCCTGTGGTTATTTTGGCCATAGCGGCCTGACAGGGACTACAAAGACCATCTATAGCACAGGGCATGTAAAGAGAGCCTACCCGTGGTTATTTTGGGCATAGCGGCCTGACAGGACTACAAAGACCATCTATAGCACAGGGCATGAAAAGGGTGCCCTACTGTGGTTATTTTATGCATAGCAGCCTGAAAGGGACTACAGCCACCATATATAACACAGGGCACGCAAAGACTGCGCTCCTGTGGTTGTTTTGGAATAGCAGCCACCCAAGGAAATAAACGTTACCCCAAAGAGGGCAAAAAAGTCAGGGTTTCCTAACGTGTGTTGGTCACTGCGTTGGTCATTTTGGGGACAAAGACATCAGAATGCGGCATTACCTCGACCTAACTCTCCTCTAACCGCAAAATGGGTCAAAAGTCAGGCCATAGTCTTTCTTTACCCAAAAGAGGGCAGAAAAGTCAGGCTTTCCCAAGATATGAAAGACTATTTTTGTTATTTTAGGGGCAAAGTCATCAGAATGCAGCCTTAGGTTCACCTTACTCTATTCTAACCCCAAAATGGGTCAAACCTAAGGCTTAGTCTTTCTTACCCAAAAGAGGGCAAAAAAGTCCCTAAGGAGGCCGGCTGGATGCCGGCAGGAGAGACTGATTGGGTTCCAGCTGATTGGTTGCTCTGCCGGGAGCTGGAGAAGTGACTGAAGAAAAGGAGGGGGAGAGAGGACGGGGGGAGGTATAAAAGAACGTGGTTTGGGTGGGGAAAAGGGAGGAAAAAGACACCAGGAAAGTTTAATCACTTTAAAGGAAAGGTAATTAGTTTTAACCCCTTTAATTCAGTCTGTCTGTGGCTTTTTACAAAGTTTTCTTTGAAAGTAAAAGAGGCTTAATTAAAAGCTAAAGCTTTCGAAATTGCCGGAAACCTTCCAGAACAGATTTGCAACATTGTGACACGGACACGCCTGAGGCAGTTAAAGAGAAAAAAAAACGGAGTTTCTGTTTCTTTATTTTCTTGCATTGCACTTGATTTCTGTGTCTTTAAGGGTACAGGGAAGGGATTGGGGGGTGTTTGTGTGCACGTGGAAGAGCTCAGAAGGGCAAACCAGCGAACTCAGGAGTCTACAGACTTAGCAACTTTAAGACCTGTGGACTTCAACTCCCAGAATTCCTCAACCAGCCATGAGGGCTGAGGAATCCTGGGAGTTGAAGTCCACAAGTCTTAAAAGTGCCAGGTTTGAAGACCCCTGAACTAGCTGGTAGTGGTGCATATTAATAAACATGGATAAATTCATCATACATTTATCAGTGCAAAGGAAAAGTAATTCAGTAAAGGAACAAAAGAGCATAGCCTGAGGGCATGCAAAGAGTGCCCTCCTGTGGTTATTTTGGCCATAGCGGCCAGAAAGGGACTACAAGGACCATCTATAGCACAGGGCTTGCAAACGGTGCCTTCCTGTGGTATTTTGGCCAAGCGCCTGACAGGGACTAACAAAGACCATCTATAGCACCAGGCATATGAAAGGGGTGACACTTGTGAGATTTTATGTTAGCAGCCTGAAAGGGACTACAGAGCCAGATATACACACAGGCACGCAAAAGGAATGCGCTCATGTGGTTGTTTTTGGGAATAGAGCCAACCAAGGAAATAAACTACCCAAAGAGGGCAAAAAAGTCAGGCTTTCTAACAGGTGTTGGTTCATGTTTTTTTTTTTTTTTTTTTTTTTTTGCTTTGTTTCCGTTGGTCATTTTTTGGCAAAGTCATCAGAAATGCGGCTAAACCTCGACATAACTCTCCTTACTGCAAAATGGAGTCAAAAGTCAGGCCGTAGTCTCTCCTTACCCAAAAGAGGGCAAAAAAGTCAGGCTTCCCCAAGACATGAAAGACTATGTTTGTTATTTCGGGGGGCAAAGTCATCAGAATGCAGCCTTACGTCGACCTAACTGTTTCCTAACCGCAAAGTGGGTCAAAAGTCAGGCCGTAGTCTCTCCTTACCCATAGAGGGCAAAAATGTCAGGCTTTCCTAAGGTATGAAAGACTATGTTGGTTATTTGGGGGGCAAAGTCATCAGAATGACTTTATTATTATTATTACATTATTAGAAGCCTTGATATTAATCATAATAGAGCAACGGGAGGCCCAAGAGCTGCAGAACAGGCACAGAAGAAGGAAAACTGCTTCAAAACACTTAAACCGAGTTAAAAAGGCCTATGATGGCCTAAGGCTAAGCTATGGGACAGAAAGCAGTGCCTCCAGTGGACAAGGAGGAATAGCAGCCACAACAAGGCGAAATAAACCTTAACCAAGAGGGCAACAGTCAGGCTTCCTAACATATCACAAAACGTGTTGGTCCATTTGGGGCAAAGTCATCGAATGCAGCCTACGCGAACTTAACTCTTTTCTACCCCAAAAATGGTCACTCCCAGGCCGTATATAAGTATTTCTTTACCCAAAAATGAGGCAGAAACGTCAGGCTTTCCCAAGATATGAAAAGACTTATTTTTGTTATTTTAGGTGTTAAGTCATCAGAATGCAGCCTTAGGTTCACCTTACTCCTATTATAACCCAAAATGGGTCAAAACCTAAGGCCCTATTCTTTCCTTACCCAAAAGAGGGCAAAAAAGTCCCTAAGGAGGCGGCTGGATGCCGGCAGGAGAGACTGATTGGGTCCAGCTGATTGGTGCTCCTGCGGGGAGCTGGAGGTGAACTGAAGAAAAGGGAGGGGGAGAGAGGAGAGGGTAAAAAAGAACGTGGTTTGGGTGGGGAAAGGGGAAAAAAGACACCAGGAAAGGTTTAATTGCTTTAAACAAATGTAAATAGTTTTACCCCCTTTAATTCAGTCTGTCTGTGGCTTTTACAAAGTTTTCTTTGAAAGTAAACAGGCTTAATTAAAAGCTAAAGCTTGTCGCAATTGCCGGAACCTTCCAGAACAGATTTCCAAAATTGTGACACGTGACACGCCTGAGGCAGTTAAAGAGGAAAAAAACAGACTTTCTGTTTCTTTATTTTCTTGCATTGCACTTGATTTCTGTGTCTTTAAGGGTACAGGGAAGGGATTGGGGGGTGTTTGTGTGCACGTGGAAGAGCTCAGAAGGGCAAACCAGCTAACTCAGGAGTCTACAGACTTAGCAACTTTAAGACCTGTGGACTTCAACTCCCAGAATTCCTCAACCAGCCATGAGGGCTGAGGAATCCTGGGAGTTGAAGTCCACAAGTCTTAAAAGTGCCAGGTTTGAAGACCCCTGTACTAGCTGGTAGTGGTGCATATTAATAAACATGGATAAATTCATCATACATTTATCAGTGAAAAGGAAAAGTAATTCAGTAAAGGAACAAAAGAGCATAGCCTGAGGGCATGCAAAGAGTGCCCTCCTGTGGTTATTTTGGCCATAGCGGCCTGACAGGGACTACAAAGACCATCTATAGCACAGGGCATGTAAAGAGAGCCTACCTGTGGTTATTTGGGGCATAGCGGCCTGACAGGACTACAAAGACCATCTATAGCACAGGGCATGAAAAGGGTGCCCTACTGTGATTATTTTATGTATAGCAGCCTGAAAGGGACTACAGCGACCGTATATAACACAGGGCACGCAAAGACTGCGCTCCTGTGGTTGTTTTGGAATAGCAGCCACCCAAGGAAATAAACCTTACCCCAAAGAGGGCAAAAAAGTCAGGCTTTCCTAACGTGTTGGTCACTGCGTTGGTCATTTTGGGACAAAGTCATCAGAATGCGGCTAAACCTCGACCTAACTCTCCTCTAACTGCAAAATGGGTCAAAAGTCAGGCCGTAGT
This sequence comes from Azemiops feae, assembly GCA_023970755.1. Classification (NCBI taxonomy): domain Eukaryota; kingdom Metazoa; phylum Chordata; class Lepidosauria; order Squamata; family Viperidae; genus Azemiops; species Azemiops feae. The sequence continues at coordinate 3,997 of JALGBA010002593.1, forward strand.
CTCTCCTTACGCAAAAGAGGGCAAAAAAGTCAGGCTTTCCCAAGACATAAAAGACTATGTTTGTTATTTGGGGGGGCAAAGTCATCAGAATGCAGCCTTACGTCGACCTAACTGTTTCCTAAGCGCAAAGTGGGTCAAAAGTCAGGCCGTAGTCTCTCCTTACCCATAGAGGGCAAAAATGTCAGGCTTTCCTAAGGTATGAAAGACTATGTTGGTTATTTGGGGGGCAAAGTCATCAGAATGACTTTATTATTATTATTACATTATTGGAAGCCTTGATATTAATCATTATAGAGCAACGGGAGGCCCAAGGGCTGCAGAACAGGCACAGAAGAAGGAAACCTGCTTCAAAACACTTAAACCGAGTTAAAAAGGCCTATGATGGCCTAAGTGCTAATGCTATGGGACAGAAAGCAGTGCCCTCCAGTGGACAAGGCAGGAATAGCAGCCACACAAGGAAATAAACCTTACCCCAAAGAGGGCAAAACAGTCAGGCTTTCCTAACATATCACAAACTGTGCTGGTCATTTTGGGGGCGAAGTCATCAGAATGCAGCCTTACGTCGACCTAACTCTTTTCTAACCCCAAAATGGGTCAAAAGTCAGGCCGTAGTCTTTCTTTACCCAAAAGAGGGCAGAAAAGTCAGGCTTTCCCAAGATATGAAAGACTATTTTTGTTATTTTAGGGGTAAAGTCATCAGAATGCAGCCTTAGGTTCACCTTACTCTATTCTAACCCCAAAATGGGTCAAACCTAAGGCCCTATTCCTTCCTTACCCAAAAGAGGGCAAAAAAGTCCCTAAGGAGGCGGCTGGATGCCGGCAGGAGAGACTGATTGGGTCCAGCTGATTGGTGCTCCTGCCGGGAGCTGGAGGTGAACTGAAGAAAAGGGAGGGGGAGAGAGGAGAGGGTAAAAAAGAACGGGGTTTGGGTGGGGAAAGGGGAAAAAAGACACCAGGAAAGGTTTAATCGCTTTAAACAAATGTAATTAGTTTTACCCCCTTTAATTCAGTCAGTCTGTGGCTTTTACAAAGTTTTCTTTGAAAGTAAACAGGCTTAATTAAAAGCTAAAGCTTGTCGCAATTGCCGGAACCTTCCAGAACAGATTTCCAACATTGTGACACGTGACACGCCTGAGGCAGTTAAAGAGAAAAAAACAGACTTTCTGTTTCTTTATTTTCTTGCATTGCACTTGATTTCTGTGTCTTTAAGGGTACAGGGAAGGGATTGGGGGGTGTTTGTGTGAACGTGGAAGAGCTCAGAAGGGCAAACCAGCTAACTCAGGAGTCTACAGACTTAGCAACTTTAAGACCTGTGGACTTCAACTCCCAGAATTCCTCAACCAGCCATGAGGGCTGAGGAATCCTGGGAGTTGACGTCCACAAGTCTTAAAAGTGCCAGGTTTGAAGACCCCTGAACTAGCTGGTAGTGGTGCATATTAATAAACATGGATAAATTCATCATACATTTATCAGTGCAAAGGAAAAGTAATTCAGTAAAGGAACAAAAGAGCATAGCCTGAGGGCATGCAAAGAGTGCCCTCCTGTGGTTATTTTGGCCATAGCGGCCAGAAAGGGACTACAAAGACCATCTATAGCACAGGGATTGCAAACGGTGCCTTCCTGTGGTTATTTTGGCCATAGCGGCCTGACAGGGACTACAAAGACCATCTATAGCACAGGGCATGTAAAAAAGGGTGCCTTACTGTGATTATTTATGTATAGCAGCCTGAAAGGGACGAACAGGACCATAATAACACAGGGCACGCAAAGACTGCGCTCCTGTGTTGTTGTGGAATAGAAGCCACCAAGAAATACACCTTACCCAAAGAGGGCAAAAAAAGTCAGGCTTCCTAACATGGTTGTCACTGCGTTGGTCATTTGGGGACAAAGTCATCAGAATGCGGCTAAAACCTGAAACACTAACTCTCCTCTAAACTGCAAAAATGGGTCAAAAGTAGGCCGTAGTTCTCCTTACCCAAAAAAAAGAGGGCAAAAAAGTCAGGCTTCCCAAGACATTGAAAGACTCTGTTGCGTTATTTGGGGGGGCAAAGTCATCAGAATGAAGCCTTACGTCGACCGAACTGTTTCCTAACCGCAAAGTGGGTCAAAAGTCAGGCCGTAGTCTCTCCTTACCCATAGAGGGCAAAAATGTCAGGCTTTCCTAAGGTATGAAAGACTACGTTGGTTATTTGGGGGGCAAAGTCATCAGAATGACTTTATTATTATTATTACATTATTAGAAGCCTTGATATTAATCATAATAGAGCAACGGGAGGCCCAAGGGCTGCAGAACAGGCACAGAAGAAGGAAACCTGCTTCAAAACACTTAAACCGAGTTAAAAGGCCTATGATGGCCTAAGTGCTAATGCTATGGGACAGAAAGCAGTGCCCTCCAGTGGACAACGCAGGAATAGCAGCCACACAAGGAAATAAACCTTACCCCAAAGATGGCAAAAAAGTCAGGCTTTCCTAACATATCACAAACTGTGTTGGTCATTTTGGGGGCAAAGTCATCAGAATGCAGCCTTACGTCGACCTAACTCTTTTTTAACCCCAAAATGGGTCAAAAGTCAGGCCGTAGTCTTTCTTTACCCAAAAGAGGGCAGAAAAGTCAGGCTTTCCCAAGATATGAAAGACTATTTTTGTTATTTTAGGGGCAAAGTCATCAGAATGCAGCCTTAGGTTCACTTTACTCTATTCTAACCCAAAAATGGGTCAAACCTAAGGCCCTATTCTTTCCTTACCCAAAAGAGGGCAAAAAAGTCCCTAAGGAGGCGGCTGGATGCCGGCAGGAGAGACTGATTGGGTCCAGCTGATTGGTGCTCCTGCCGGGAGCTGGAGGTGAACTGAAGAAAAGGGAGGGGGAGAGAGGAGAGGGTAAAAAAGAACGTGGTTTGGGTGGGGAAAGGGGAAAAAGACACCAGGAAAGGTTTAATCGCTTTAAACAAATGTAATTAGTTTTACCCCCTTTAATTCAGTCTGTCTGTGGCTTTTACAAAGTTTTCTTTGAAAGTAAACAGGCTTAATTAAAAGCTAAAGCTTTTCGCAATTGCCGGAACCTTCCAGAACAGATTTCCAAGATTGTGACACGTGACACGCCTGAGGCAGTTAAAGGAAAAAAAAACAGACTTTCTGTTTCTTTATTTTCTTGCATTGCACTTGATTTCTGTGTCTTTAAGGGTACAGGGAAGGGATTGGGGGGTGTTTGTGTGCACGTGGAAGAGCTCAGAAGGGCAAACCAGCTAACTCAGGAGTCTACAGACTTAGCAACTTTAGACGGGTAAGACCTTCAACTCCCAGAATTCCTCAACCAGCATGGGGCTGAGGAATCCTGGGAGTTGAAGTCCAAATCTTAAAGTGCCAAGTTTTGAGACCCCGAAAAAAACAAACACTAGCTGGTAGTGGTGCATATTTAGTAAACATGGATAAATTTCATCGTACATTTCAGTGCAAAGGAAAAGTAATTCAGTAAAGGACCAAAGAGCATATTCCTGAGGGCATCAAGAGTGCCCTCCTGTGGTTATTTTGGCCATAGCAGTCCAGAAAGGGACTACAAAGACCTCTATAGCACAGGGCCTTGCAACTGTGCTTACCTGTGGTTATTTTGGCCATCAGCGAGGCCTGACAGGGCTACAATGACACATCTATAGCACAGGGCATGAAAAGGGTGCCCTACTGTGGTTATTTTATGTATAGCAGCCTGAAAGGGAGTACAGCGACCATATATAACACAGGGCACGCAAAGACTGCGCTCCTGTGGTTGTTTTGGAATAGCAGCCACCCAAGGAAATAAACCTTACCCCAAAGAGGGCGAAAAAGTCAGGCTTTCCTAAAATGTGTTGGTCACTGCGTTGGTCATTTTGGGGACAAAGTCATCAGAATGCGGCATTACCTCGACCTAACTCTCCTCTAACCGCAAAATGGTTCAAAAGTCAGGCCGTAGTCTCTCCTTACCCAAAAGAGGGCAAAAAAGTCAGGCCTTCCCAAGACGTGAAAGACTATGTTTGTTATTGGGGGGGGCAAAGTCATCAGAATGCAGCCTTAGGTTCAACCTTACTCTATTCTAACCCAATGGTCAACTAAGGCCCTAATTCTTTCTTACCCAAAAGAGGGCAAAAAGTCCCGTCAAGAGGCGTCGGATGGCCGGCAGGACTAACTGCTTGGGTCCAGCTGATTGGTGCTCCTCGGGCGGGAGCTGGAAGGTGACTGAAGAAAAGTGAGGGGGAGAGATGAGAGGGTAAAAAAGAGCGTGGTTTGGGTGGGAAAGGGGAAAAAAGACACCAGGAAAGGTTTAATCGCTTTAAACAAATGTAATTAGTTTTACCCCCTTTAATTCAGTCTGTCTGTGGCTTTTACAAAGTTTTCTTTGAAAGTAAACAGGCTTAATTAAAAGCTAAAGCTTTTCGCAATTGCCGGAACCTTTCAGAACAGATTTCCAACATTGTGACACGTGACACGCGACACGCCTGAGGCAGTTAAAGAGAAAAAAAACAGACTTTCTGTTTCTTTATTTTCTTGCATTGCACTTGATTTCTGTGTCTTTAAGGGTACAGGAAAGGGATTGGGGGGTGTTTGTGTGCACGTGGAAGAGCTCAGAAGGGCAAACCAGCTAACTCAGGAGTCTACAGACTTAGCAACTTTAAGACCTGTGGACTTCAACTCCCAGAATTCCTCAACCAGCCATGAGGGCTGAGGAATCCTGGGAGTTGAAGTCCACAAGTCTTAAAAGTGCCACGTTTGAAGACCCCTGAACTAGCTGGTAGTGGTGCATATTAATAAACATGGATAAATTTATCATACATTTATCAGTGCAAAGGAAAATTAATTCAGTAAAGGAACAAAAGAGCATAGCCTGAGGGCAGGCAAAGAGTGCCCTCCTGTGGTTATTTTGGCCATAGCGGCCAGAAAGGGACTACAAAGACCATCTATAGCACAGGGCATGTAAAGAGAGCCTACCTGTGGTTATTTTGGGCATAGCGGCCTGACAGGACTACAAAGACCATCTATAGCACAGGGCATGAAAAGGGTGCCCTACTGTGATTATTTTATGTATAGCAGCCTGAAAGGGACTACAGCGACCATATATAACACAGGGCACGCAAAGACTGCGCTCCTGTGGTTGTTTTGGAATAGCAGCCACCCAAGGAAATAAAACTTACCCCAAAGAGGGCAAAAAAGTCAGGCTTTCCTAACAGTTTTGGTCAATGGCTTAGGTCTTTTTGGGACAAGTACCTCAGAATGCGGCATTACCTCGACCTAACTCTCCTCTAACCGCAAAATGGGTCAAAAGTCAGGCCGTAGTCTCTCCTTACCCAAAAGAGGGCAAAAAAGTCAGGCTTTCCCAAGACATGAAAGACTGTGTTTGTTATTTGGGGGGCAAAGTCATCAGAATGCAGCCTTACGTCGACCTAACTGTTTCCTAACCGCAAAGTGGGTCAAAAGTCAGGCCGTAGTCTCTCCTTACCCAGAAGGGAGAGGGCAAAGATGTCAGGCTTTCCCTAAGGTAGAAAGACTATGTTGGTATTTGTGGGTCAAAGTCATCATGATTGACTTTAATTTATTATTATTACATATGAGAAAGCCTTGATATTATCATAATGAGCAACGGGAGCCCCAAGGGCTGAGAACAGGCACAGAAGAAGGAAACCTGCTTCAAAACACTTAAACCGAGTTTAAAAAGTCCTATGTTCCTCAGTGCTAATGCTATGGGAACGAAAGCAGTGCCCTCCATTGTACATGCAGGAATAGCCGCCACACAATGAATAAAATAAACCTTACCCCAAAGAGGGCAAAAAAGTCAGGCTTTCCTAACATCTCACAAACTGTGTTGGTCATTTTGGGGGCAAAGTCATCAGAATGCAGCCTTACGTCGACCTAACTCTTTTCTACCCCCAAAATGGGTCAAAAGTCAGGCCGTAGTCTTTCTTTACCCAAAAGAGGGCAGAAAAGTCAGGCTTTCCCAAGATATGAAAGACTATTTTTGTTATTTTAGGGGCAAAGTCATCAGAATGCAGCCTTAGGTTCACCTTACTCTATTCTAACCCCAAAATGGGTCAAACCTAAGGCCCTATTCTTTCCTTACGCAAAAGAGGGCAAAAAAGTCCCTAAGGAGGCGGCTGGATGCCGGCAGGAGAGACTGATTGGGTCCAGCTGATTGGTGCTCCTGCCGGGAGCTGGATGTGAACTGAAGAAAAGGGAGGGGGGAGAGAGGAGAGGGTATAAAAGAACGTGGTTTGGGTGGGGAAAGGGGAAAAAAGACACCAGGAAAGGTTTAATCGCTTTAAACAAATGTAATTAGTTTTACCCCCTTTAATTCAGTCTGTCTGTGGCTTTTACAAAGTTTTCTTTGAAAGTAAACAGGCTTAATTAAAAGCTAAAGCTTGTCGCCATTGCCGGAACCTTCCAGAACAGATTTCCAACATTGTGACACGTGACACGCCTGAGGCAGTTAAAGAGAAAAAAAACAGACTTTCTGTTTCTTTATTTTCTTGCATTGCACTTGATTTCTGTGTCTTTAAGGGTACAGGGAAGGGATTGGGGGGTGTTTGTGTGCACGTGGAAGAGCTCAGAAGGACAAACCAGCTAACTCAGGAGTCTACAGACTTAGCAACTTAAGAACCTGTGACGTCAACTCCCAGAATTCCTCACCATCATGGCTGAGGAATCCTGTGAGTTAATCCACAAGTCTTAAAAGTGCGCAGGTGAAGACCCCCTGAACTTAGCCTGGTAGTGGTGCATATTAATAAACATGATAAAATTCATCATACAATTTATCAGTGCAAAGGAAAGTAATTCAGTAAAGAACAAATAGGCATAGCCTGAGGCAATGCAAAAGTGCCCTCCCTGTGGTTATTTTGGCCATAGCGGCCGAAAGGGACTACAAAGACCATCTATAGCACAGGGCTTGCAAACGGTGCCTTCCTGTGGTTATTTTTGCCATAGCGGCCTGACAGGGACTACAAAGACCATCTATAGCACAGGGCATGAAAAGGGTGCCCTACTGTGGTTATTTTATGTATAGCAGCCTGAAAGGGACTACAGCGACCATATATAACACAGGGCACGCAAAGACTGCGCTCCTGTGGTTGTTTTGGAATAGCAGCCATCCAAGGAAATAAACCTTACCCCAAATAGGGCAAAAAGGTCAGGCTTTCCTAAAATGGGTTGGTCACTGCGTGGGTCATTTTGGGGACAAAGTCATCAGAATGCGGCATTACCTCGACCTAACTCTCCTCTAACCGCAAAATGGGTCAAAAGTCAGGCCGTAGTCTCTCCTTACCCAAAAGAGGGCAAAAAAGTCAGGCTTTCCCAAGACATGAAAGACTATGTTTGTTATTTGGGGGGGCAAAGTCATCAGAATGCAGCCTTACGTCGACCTAACTGTTTCCTAACCGCAAAGTGGGTCAAAAGTCAGGCCGTAGTCTCTCCTTACCCACAGAGGGCAAAAATGGCAGGCTTTCCTAAGGTATGAAAGACTATGTTGGTTATTTGGGGGGCAAAGTCATCAGAATGACTTTATTATTATTATTACATTATTAGAAGCCTTGATATTAATCATAATAGAGCAAAGGGAGGCCCCAGGGCTGCAGAACAGGCACAGAAGAAGGAAACCTGCTTCAAAACACTTAAACCGAGTTAAAAAGGCCTTTGATGGCCTAAGTGCTAATGCTATGGGACAGAAAGCAGTGCCCTCCAGTGGACAAGGCAGGAATAGCAGCAACACAAGGAAATAAACCTTACCCCAAAGAGGGCAAAAAAGTCAGGCTTCCTAAATATCACAAACTCTGTTGGTTCATTTGGCGGGGCAAATCATCAGAATGCAGCCTTACGTCGACCTAACTCTTTCTAACCCCAAACGGGGTCAAAAGTCAGGCCCGTAGTCTTCTTACCCAAAAGAGGGCAGAAAAGTCAGGCTTACCAAGATATGAAAGACTATTTTGTTAGTTTAGGGGCCAAAGTCATCAGAATGCCAAGGGGCCCTTAGTGCACCTTACCTATTCCAACCCCAAAATGGGTCAAACAGAAGGCCTAGTCTTTCTCTTACCCAAAAGAGGGCAAAAAGTCCCTAAGGAGGCGCGGATGCCGGCAGGAGAGACTGATTGGGTCCAGCCTGATTGGTGCTCCTGCCGGGGCTGGAGGCGCGCTTTTGTAGTGAATTGGACTGAAGATAAGGGAGGAGGGGAGAGAGGAGAGGGTATAAAAGAACAGGTTTGGGTGGGGAAAGGGGAAAAAAGACACCAGGATAGGTTTAATCGCTTTAAAGAAATGTAATTAGTTTTACCCCCTTTAATTCAGTCTGTCTGTGGCTTTTACAAAGTTTTCTTTGAAAGTAAAAAGGCTTAATTAAAAGCTAAAGCTTTTTGCAATTGCCGGAACCTTCCAGAACCTTCCAGAACAGATTTGCAACATTGTGACACGTGACACGCCTGAGGCAGTTAAAGAGAAAAAAAACGGAGTTTCTGTTTCTTTATTTTCTGCATTGCACTTGATTTCTGTGTCTTTAAGGGTACAGGGAAGGGATTGGGGGGTGTTTGTGTGCACGTGGAAGAGCTCAGAAGGGCAAACCAGCTAACTCAGGAGTCTACAGACTTAGCAACTTTAAGACCTGTGGACTTCAACTCCCAGAATTCCTCAACCAGCCATGAGGGCTGAGGAATCCTGGGAGTTGAAGTCCACAAGTCTTAAAAGTGCCAAGTTTGAAGACCCATGAACTAGCTGGTAGTGGTGCATAGTAATAAACAT
>JALGBA010002594.1:0-19933 GCA_023970755.1 Azemiops feae
CGTGGGCGTCCCGAGCGGCTCCTACTCTTACTCTTAGCCACCGAACAGCTGATGGGCGCGAGGTCGCGGCAGGGAGCCCAGGGCCGATGGCGCGGCCTGAAGCTGAAAGGCTCTGTCTCCCGGCCGCCGAACAGCTGATGAATGCGAGGCCTGGACCACAGCCGAACGGTGCAGGGACGCTCACGGGACTGGAAGACTGCAGCGCTGCAGCTCCCATTGTCCCTTCCTTCCTTCCTTCCTTCCTTCCTTCCTTCCTTCCTTCCTTCCTTCCTTCCTTCCTTCCTTCCTTCCTTCCTTCCTTCCTTCCTTCCTTCCTTCCTTCCTTCCTTCCTTCCTTCTTTCCATTGTCCTGTGCTACGCCGCCCAGACCCCAGCCTGGTTTTGGCAGGTAGCAACACATCACGGCCCTGCCTGTGCGCGCGCAGAGGCAGAGGAGAGCACACAGGCAGGGCGGGGATATCCCCAGTTCACCTCCCGTTTTCAGGCACGTACGTTATGAACCGGCTTTTTCTCCCAGTCATTTTTCCCCTACCGGGGCCCAGCGTTCGAGCCAGGTTCCCCGATCCTCTCCGTGTACATCGTTCTTCCCATAGCTCTCCCCAGCGCTGTCGAGAGATGCCCATTTCTGGCCGCATTGCTACCGTTCTTAAGTTACATTTGCACCCGCCCGAAGGAAGAAAGCGATGCTTTTCTCCCTCCTCCAAAGGAAGGGAGACAAACCCGCATCGCCACCAAGTCACCCTTCTTTCGGGCAAAGTAATCTCCGGTCCCCACCTTTGAGACTGTTTCAGCCTGAAGCAGAGAGTCGGAGAGCTGCGTCACTCTTGCCATTTGGACCCTCTACTTTTACACTCCGGGAGCAGCTTGCCTTTCAAACCTCTGATAACTAACGGAAGGGGAAACCTGCTGCAAAGGCGCATCTCCCGAAAAGATGGGGGGGGGGAGAGAAAGGCAATCAGTCAGCCAAGAGCCCGGCTGTTTCAGACTTTAAGCCTGCGATACAGGCAACAGAGGGCCCAGCAAAGAAGGCGATCCAAGAAAAGGGGAAAAAAACCCGCTTTCCTTTCCAGCAAAAGTTACTTTTCCAAAACTGCCTTAAATGAAGAAGTGACTTCCCCCCCCTCTAATAATTGACTTTCTCCTGGCTTCTCCAGCCTTCCCTGGCAGGAATAGATCAGCCCCGAGCGGCTTTTGTTCCCCAAAGGCTAAAGTCGATCGTTCGCTTGTCTGATCCAAGGGGTGCACGGGCACCCCGAGATCCGCTCCAGGCCCCCACTAAGCCACGATTCCCGGTTTGTAGAAAAGATGAGGGGGGGAGAGAAAGGCGATCAGTCAGCCAAGAGCCCGGCTGTTTCAGACTTTAAGCCTGAGATAAGGCAACGGAAGGGGAAACTGACTGGTGGGAGGGCAGGCAGGCCGGCCGTTGCAGAAATGGGGAAGGGTTAAATGCTGCAAAACAGTGGGGGGGGGAGTCAGGCGGGCGCATTTCTCCCTCCACACCCACGTTCTGTTGGCTTTGCCTGGCATGCTACAGCAAAACCGCAGGATGAGTCCGGGAGGCAATGTGAGGGCCGTGAGGGGTATCGCAAGCTCACGGGGGGGGGGAGGAAAAGAAGATGGAAGAGAGTGAGGCCACAACAGAGAGAGAGAAGGGGGAAAAGAAGGAGGGGCGGTTGTGATGTTGGTGCTCAGGGCCGCGACGCGAGCACTCTCAAACCCCTTCCTGCGGTCTCAAACCCCTTCCTGCTGAGGGAGTGGACGGCTCTCCCCCTATCAGGTCGGCTTGTTGTGAAGCAAGAAGAGGGAGGGGAAGGGCGATACAGATCCCGCTGACCTGCGTGCACGAGAAGAAGTCAATCCAGTTGCTGCACAATGAGTCCCTGGGGAGGGCGGGGTCTTGCTCTGCGCCTGCGCTCTTCGCGCGCCCTCCTGCAGGGCACGTTCGGTAGGGTTCGTGCAGGCTGCCACCAAGCCGCATGATTTCCATAAACAAGTGAGCTGGGAAGGAGCGGACGGGGGGGGGAGGAAGGCGACGCCCCGGGGGGGGAGGAAGGCGACGCCGCGTACCACCAGCCAGGTGGTCGCGTACCACAAGTGGTACGTGTACCACCGGTTGAAAAGCCCTGAACTGGGAGACCAAGAATTCTAGTCTTGCATTAGGCACAAAACCAGCTCTCTCTATCTCTTGGCCCTAGGAAGAAGGCAAGGGCAAATCATTTCCAAAAATGCTAAAATGGCAGGGACTAAGGTAAGAATTATGGGATTTATAAGGGGGGAGATGGGAGAGAGAGAGAGAGAGAGAGGGGAGGGAGGGAGGGAGAGAGAGGAGAGAGAGGAGAGAGAGAGAGAGAGAGAGAGAGAGAGAGAGAGAGAGAGAGAGAGAGAGAGAACAAATATTTGTGGTTAAAAGATCATCATGCCGTCACTGAAATCAAAGAGGTATTCACCATGTCCTCTTCACATCTATGTCTCTTTTCATCTGATAGATAAACCTTGTCCTAAACACATTTCAGAGCGACATAAAACCTCAAGTTGCAGTTCCCTAATATTCCAGAGGCAAAATATCTTTAATACTACATCCAAGATATTGCATAATAACGGATAAAAGAGACAGGAGGCAGATAATAATTTCATTTTAATCCTCTTTTGAAATGCAAGTACTCCTTGACTTACAACCTCAATTGAGCCCAAAATGTATGTTGCTAAGTGAGACATTTTTTGGTGTTTTGCTCCATTTTATGACTTTTCTTGCCACAGATGTTAAGTGAATCACTGCAATTGTTAATTTAGTAATACCGGTTGTTAAGTGAATCTGGTTCCCCCATTGACTTTGCTTGTCAGAAAGTTGCAAAAGTTGCAAAATGACCCCGGGACAGTGCAACCATCTTAAATATGAGTCAGTTGCCAAGTCTCTGAATTTTGATCACGTGTCCATGAGGATGCTACAACTATCATAAGAGTGAAAAACAGTCATAAGTCACTTTTTTCAGTGCTGTTGTAACTTTGAATCGTAACTAAATGAACTGTTGCAAGTTGAGGACGACCTGTCAAGGGAACCTCTTCCCCAACTTGCCATTGCTACCCAACCTACCAGCTTTAGCTCCAGCTGGTCCCATTCCAGCTCCTGGCTGTATGGCTCCTGCACCTGAAAGATAGGGAAGGGAAGAAGGGAAGCTGAAGTCAGGGACATGCATAGGTCAAAAAAGTCAGGATGGCAGCTGCAACTCCATGACTGAACCTCCATCACTTTTTTATATGCATCTTGTGCACAATTCATATAAATGGGGGGGGGATGTTTCAATCTTGCCCATAGTCACTCTCTGGACATTTTTAACCCATCCACAGACCTCCCTTCCTCCTAAGTTTAGTTTCAGAGTTCAGCTGAGCTATAAACCAGGCTGGGTGAACTGAGGGAATTCCTTGAAACAGGAAAAAAAAAACGAATAGTGGATGGTTATTGCTAGATTATTACCTCTTCCAAGAGAACCACGTCGTGCTATGAATGCATGGAAATTAGCTCAATTTCTATGTGCAAACTTTAAATCACTCATTGGAATAGGCTTTGACAATAAAGGACTTCCATCAATTAACTAGATCCTGCTCTATTTCTAAGAAGGCTGAGGAGAGGGAATGACACAAAATACTTACCTCTTGTTAGAGATGGAAGGTAACCTCCTCCATGGCCACTTACTTGAGGTTTCACTCCTAAAATAAGTTGGGGGGAAAAATGGGAACAAGACTGGAGTCACATCACGTTAAATCATGATTTGTTGACTAGCCCAGCTAGCTGACAACACCTAGCCAGTTTTCACAGATCTAAAATAATTAAAACAACTAAGCAGCATAGAATGAAGTGGTAAATTTGAAAGAAAAAAAAAATCATGTAGGACAAGAAATGGCAAATATTTTTTTTATATTTCTAAGAAAATTATATAGACATATCCACAAATTACTAGGGGCCAAATTCTTTTTGGTACTACTACGATCTGAACCAATGCAGCTGGTTTCGTATATACAGTTCAGTTCATGGTGGTTGGGTATTCATGCTTTGCTTAAAGTGCAAAAAGAAAAATAGCAATAGCACTTAGACTTATGTACCTCTTCATAGTGCTTTACCGCCCTTTTTAAGCAGTTTACAGAGTCAGCATATTGCCCTCAACAATCTGGGTCCTCATTTTACTGAGCTCAGAAGGATGGAAGGCCAAGTCAACCTTGAACCAGTGGGAATTGAACTGCTAAACTGCTGGCAGTCAGCAGTCAATAGAATTAGCCTGCAATACTGCATTCTAACCACTGCGCCACCATGGCTCCTAATGATGTCATGGGGATTGTGTGAACAGATCCTATACGTCATAGCCTTTCTGCCTTAGTTCAACTAATCTTAAATTCAACTGGATTACAATTATCATTTGCAGTTCTAAAAGACTATTGGTCTGAAAGCAACCTATAACTGAAAGGACTGTCCAATCCATTCAGATTTAAAGGCAGAAAGTTTTAAGAAGTGATTGGCAGAAGATATCAAGTTGGCCATCAATCTTTAGCAGATGAAAAAAATATAATCACATTCTCTGGGCCCCAATCTAATCTAAACTATTTTAGAAGAATTTCTAAGTAGAAATAATTATAGTAATCACTTCTACATTTGCTTTTATTCATATAAATTACTATATATAAATGTTATGCAATCTACGATCTCTCTTGTCTTCTTTGAGGGAGGAGAGGAGATACAGTATCTCCTCTTACATCAAGAAATGCATATGCTCATCCTAGATGTGGGTTTAAATCCAGACAAAGATAAATCAATGAACTTTGAGTGAGCCTGGTTTAATCTGCTTTTTTGTGTGTTCTAAGTTCCAATATGTCTTGTGTGGAGATGATTTCACCAATTCTTTCTTCAGTAACTCTGTAATGTATCAGATGGTTGAATTAATCATCATTATCATCCAACCCCACACATTCTTTCCTACTCAGGTTCTCCAATTTTGTTGAATTACCACTCCCATTGTCCCAGACCATGGACACTGGTCCCTGGAAGTGATGGAATGGCAGGCCCATGGTGTACAGCACATGTACAACTGGCGTTGTATAATATAGCACTTCAGCTTGCTGTAACACTTGGTGGTTTGGGTCGCTGAGAGAGCAATTTTCCTGTTGCATCTGGTGGAAACCATCCATCGTTTTTTTCATGACAAGTCTGACGGGGTCAAGTCTGGGCCTTTCCACAAAGCTGCTTTCAGAGCCTGAGTCTCTGATGCCAAAGGATTATTTAATCGCTTTGGGGAAACATTTAGAACTTCTAATCCACCTAGAACTGCAGTGCCTCCTGGCATAGGGAGTTGGCTGGCCTCCCTTTATGGCTTCACAAGAGTATGTCAATGTTTTCCCCCCTACTGAGGGCACTAAGGAGGCCTTTGTGTGCAGAAGGTGGACAAGAGAACTAGAGGAATTTGGCATTTTTATGCCAGACAGCTATGTGACATAGGATGTAGTGTGCAAATTCCTATTCCTGTCCTATTTTCACATGTAGTGATCCTTTTGGATAGATTTGGGACACAGAAAGTTTGGTTGTGAAGTGGGAAATACAGAAGGCCAGATGGGTTGAAACACTCTACAGGTAGTCCTTTACTTATGACCATTCATTTAGTGACTGTTCAAAGTTACAATGGCACTGAAGAAAGTGACTTACACTTACAACTGTCGCAGCATCCCCATGTTCAAGTGGTTCCAATCTGGGTGCATGTTTTGGATGTCAGTTAATACTGGCACTTTACAAAATGACACAATCGTTATAACATAGGAAATGTTAAAGGAGATATTTGAAGAATGGAGCCAGAAATTAGTAACTACAACGTCAAAACTGTAATGATGTCTGTGTCTTCTATGGATAGACTATGTATACAAGATGTTAATGAAGGAATGACAGATGTGGAAAAAAATTTATCTGACAAGTCCGAAAATACAGAATGTGAAACTACAAATGATAGGCCAAGAGAATGGTTTGTGAAAAAGACTCTTTACTGGATATACAAAAGAAACTGACCAAAGTTTTGGAAATTAAAATACAATTATAAACCAAAGGAAAGACCTGGAAAAATGTTTTCTAATTTGATCTACAAAAGAAGCTTGTTAAAGCCTTGAAGAAATCTGTGTGATGGGATAAAGAAGAGCTGAAGAGAAATCAAATCCTATGAAGATATTTGATTGTATTATAGATTAAGACTGTTAGAAGTAAAAGGAAGGAATATAAAATCAGTTTATTTGATCACGGTTAAAATAAGTCTTCCCCCCCCCAATATTATGGCAAAAGTTTATGGACTGTTTAACACGAGGATTAAACAGTTGATGTTTTATGGATTTGCTTATAGATACGGGATGGGCTATTGAATGAAGAGATATCTGTTTAACCTTATGCGAGTGAAGAATTATTAAATTTATTTATACTTGTGATGGAGATTAGAAGTCACTTTGTATATATATATATATTTCTTTATTGTATTCTTTCTTTCTTTTTTCTTTTTTCTTCTTCTTTTTATCTGGTCTTATTCTTTCCATTCTCTTTCTCTAAGTTTAGTTTGTATTAATTTTAATTATAATTATTTTTTTCATAAAAATTATATTAAAAAGGAATAAACATATATTTTAAAGTAAAACAATGTATTAAAATTAAATATAGAAAAAAGGATGACAGCCCTCATCACAATCTATAATGTTGAATTTTGTAAATTCAGACTGGGGAAATGAAACTCTCTTGATATTTTAGGACTTTAATTCCCGTTGACTAGAAACTGGGGTCAACAGGATTTGGTGGCCTTATGTTCTTTGCTATTCCTAAAAATTTTAGGCCTGGTGTGAAAAAATGCTTTTTAAAACTCTGCCTGAAATCTCTTCCCATTTAGACTGAAGGCACCTCCCTTGGGACTCTAGAATGACAAAGCAGAGGACAAACTTGTAAAATACAAAAACTGAGCAGTTGTAAGCCAAGATGTTAATTGGGTCAGTATGGCGCCTTCAAGATAAATGAAATAGAGGTAGTCCTTAACTTACAACAGTTCATTTAGTGACTGTTACAACAGCATTGAAAAATGAGACTTAAGACCGTTTTTCACAGTTACAGTTTTTCATGTGATCAAAATTCAGATGCTAGGCAACTGGTTCATATTTATGACCGTTGCAATGTCCAAGGGTCATGTGATCCCCTTTTGCAACCTTCTGACAAGCAAAGTCAATGGGGAAGCCAGATTCACTTAACAACCGGGTTATTAATTTATCAGGTGCAGGGATTCACTTAACAACTGTGACAAGAAAAGTCATAAAACAAGGCAAAACTCACTTGACAAATGTCTTAACAACAGAAATTTTGGGCTCAATTGTGGTCGTAAGTCAAGGACTGCCTGTATAGCGGCTTCTCCAGATGTGCTGTTGACCATATTTGCTGAACATTCTGGGCATTATAGTCTCAACATATTCAGAGGAAGAGTCTGCTGATTAAAATTGCTTTATTAGACTTTAAACTGCAGGCTATTTTTTTTTTAAAAAAAAAATTCAACAAATGTCTTTTGTTTCCCTTGACATTTCAATTCATTTACTCTTGGCCTGATTTAGGGTGTAACCTTAAAAAATACTTTATTTAACTGGCATTAACAAAAGTGTTATCATAATGTTACTTTGGTTTTTCCCCCCTAATATGTAACAAAAGAATCTTCAGCCAATGAAAATAGGACTTTTGTTTCTTTTTTGCTGCTGCAAAATCTTTCTGGACACAAAATTTTATCATTAAGGTGAGGAAATAAAGAACAAGAGCTGAAAATAGTGTATTACATTCAAATGGTAAACTGTGTTTATCACAAAACAAAAAAAAAAGCAGGGGAGAGAACTTCTAATCAATCTCTCTCCCTCTTTCTTCATATATTAATATGAAGCCTAATGCATTTTGGATTATGTCCTTCTTCAAAATCTCTTATTTTTTTCAGGCAACTCTTTTATGAAAAGCACCTACAGCAAACGACAGCCACTTTCCTTGTGAGAGAATTTATAAATATTCTTTAAGAGCCTAGCTAGAAACAAGCTGAGCTTCATCTTAAAATATCATTTTATACATAATTGGAGGATTTCCTGTTTTTGGTTCTTGGTGGTTTTCTTCTTCACTGAATTTACCGAAAGAAAATTGCGATAAAATTAAAACCGCAAGGTTTGGAGGTAAACACTAAGGAACTTTATTCTTCTGTGGTACCCCGTTGGAAATAAATATATAGCACACATAATCCTCAAAATGTATAATCACAAGAAAGATTTAATTTGGAGGCATAAGCAGATTTGGGATGAAACTAATCCTATGCTCAAAATATATGGCATGCCATGGTCAATTTTGCAACAGCTAAAAAATTCTATTAAGACTTTATATGCGCACGTAGTGCTGGGTTTAGTTAATTTTACATTCCAAATAAGAATTTAAGCAAGTCCTTCTCCTGCTAGGCTTTAATTGGCAAGGTGGATTGACCTAATTTCTTCTGTTGGGTAAGCCAGCTCTGCTGTGTCTGGAGCCATCATTTTGTTGAATAGAATCTCAGATTCTGCCTTCCCCAAAGTACCAATCTTGCCCTGACTCCATGATGCTATATCAAAAGCTATTCCCTTATCACCCACCTCTCATCTATTACCTTAACTATTTCCTTTTCTTCCTTTCTCCTGAACCGTACAGTAGAAAGGAACAGGTCAAAATTTGCCAGCAAACTTGCACTGATCAGGTGCAAACCCAGTGATAAATGAGGGACAAACCATTCATTTTAATCATCTGGTTCCTGCAGGCTTTCTAGCCACCTCCCTGAGTTTTCATAACCAAAATATCTTGTTTTGTTATATACAGGGCCTTACTTTTTCATTTTTTTAAAAAATCCAATAAAGTGAGTGAAACTACTGCAGACAAAAATCACATCACATGAACAGGTCAGAAGTGTATATATACAGGTCAGAAGTGTATACACTTCCTTTTATATTTATATATATGGAAATATATATATATGAAAAAATAGAACAACTGTGAATTCTGATTCTCTTTGTAACTTTATAAAGTTGTATCGTGTCTCTTGCATTCATCTTTTTAATTTTGCTTTTAAATTCCAATTATATCCTATTCTCCTCATAGGAAAGGGGGTCCATACTTGTGATTAAAAAAAAGATCAGATTCTCCATTTGTTCCTACCTGTTACGTAAGGTCCCTTTTCACCCCCCTCGGTCTGACTTACCTCCTTGCAGGCTGCACCTGGTCAAACACAAGAGCAGAAGCGTAAGACAGAGATTCAATCTGGCCATTGTGAAATGCTGCAGTCACTTTGCAAAGCCTCTGGGTGCCACACAATGTTGAGTGGAGATGGGATGGCTGCTTTTATCCCCTCTTCTCACTCCACCCACCTCACACCTTCCTTCCTCATTCACTATTCAGACAATCCTTCCTTTACAGGACCCAGTCGATTTTGAACAGAATTCCAAAACGTGTTATGGGCTACAAACATTGTACTCCAATCCTCCTTGCTCAACTGTCTAAGATAGATTAGCAACAGTTCTATCTGTGCAACCTGCAGGGACCATGCTCCCAGAAAGATGAATATCGCTGTTTCATTATATTTTGAAATCATTAAATATATTGAGTTTGTTGCTGTTTTTGCAGAATAGAAACTAATGTACAGTAAGTTTTTTGGATGTTCAAATGATCTGAAACTTTTTAGACACTGTTTTTAAGTACTGTAGCTTCTTGGTAATGGCTCAATCATAATTTGATGGATTTTTAATTTAAAGTTTAATTTTGAACAACTATAAACACCTTAAGCATCTATACACAAACACACAATGCTTTACAATCTCTACAGGCTGAGCAATCAATCTCTCTCTCTCTCTCTCTCTCTCTCTCTTTCTCTCTATCTTTAGCTTTGTCTCTGTCACTATCTCTGTCTCTGTCTCTATCTCTCCCTAGAACAGTGTGCCGTACACATTTCTGGACATCAGATTTTCAGAAAGATACTAACAGGTTAGAATAGATTCAGAAAAGGTTAACAAAGCTGATGTATGCTGGAGGAACTTGGAAAGTTCAGTTTGAGGAAAAGAAGGCTAAGAGGGCGCATAATAAGTGTTCAGGAGCATAAAGGATAGAAAAAAAGAAGATGGTCAGGAACCATTTTCGACTCCCACAGAAACTAGAACCAGAAATAATGGGTAATAAGTTGCAGCTACCTAGATTTAAAAATAAGGAAAACTTTCCTTTTTTTTTAAAAAAAAAGACTTTTATTGCTTTATCAATGTATAAAATACAAAGAAAAATAAAAATGGGAAATTAATTTCCTATTTTTCTTTTTCATTGTATTTTATACATTGAAAAACTTCCTGATGATAAAAAGGAGTTTTCCACTGAACCGTCTCCTTATGGAGATTATGGGTTCTCCATCTCAGGAGGTTTTTAAGAAGAGGCTGGACAATCACCTCTCAAGGGTGGTTTAAGTGGGTTTTCTCTACTATGCTGAGGGGTAGATTACATGATCCTTGTGGTCCTCTCCCACTCCACATACTTCTATAAAAGTATGGAAATGAAATTTCTTGGTTCCGTATACTGAAGTCATCTGAGCTAGAATTTGGCTATTCGTTACTGCTGACTGTATCTTCCATTGTCCTAAGACAGCAGGCTAACCTAGCAGAAACAGGGAAGACAGTGTGGAACAGATGTCTTTTAAAGGGGGGGGGGAATGGCTAGGTTGGTGGGAGGAATAGTTCAGGAGCAATAACAAGTGAAAACGAATCTCTCCCCTCTTGCAATGCCCTTTCATGCTTGGAATGCTGCAATCTGCTGAAGGCACAGACCCTTTCTGGCTTTTTAAAAAAGGGAATATAGAGTGAGCTCTACCTGTTCTTTCTTCTTCAAAACAACTCTGTAAAGCCATTTGCAAAAACCAGCTCTCCTCATCCAACGTAAATACTTGGGTTGGTTTCTCTCCCTGAATGTATTACTTATCCACCAGGATGTTTCATCAACTTTTGCATCCAGCCAGCTGTGTAATGTTCCCCCACCAGCTCCCCCTTTTTTCTTCCTCCTCATTTCTCCCCGCTAGCCCGTGTTTAAACTGTCTGGGATAGACAGAGTCATGGCTGTTGATCATTAGATTTCCTGCCAGGTCTTGTTCCCAAAGATGCCTCCAGCTCTCGTGCTGAAAGTTCGGGAGGTGCAGCTTTTGCAAAAATGTTTAATGTGGACTAAATTACTTAGTAGCATATTAGCTGATGATCTGTTCTGAGTGTCATTTCCACTTGGTTGCATTACGAGTCATGTCCTTGCTAAATAGCTGTTAATGATCTGGAAACTTCTAGCTGCAATATGGGGAGAACAATACTGGCCAGCTGTACAACGTTGTATGTGCCACTGACATGTGTATGAAAGGTATGGATACTTTTGGGATATGCTCTATCAGTTGTCCTTAGGTTTTAAGATCCAGCTAGAGGAACATGGAGTTGGCTCTCTTCCTGTTCTGCTCCTTTTGGATCTTTCTGGTGTTTGCTAACGCTCAGCTGCGACCCGTGAAGCATCCTGCCACACTGTGTACCCACACACCTTGTGTAAGTATGACTCCCTATTGATTTGGGGGCCAACACATACATAGCCTTTTCCTGCTTTCCTAAATCTTGGAAAACGCATCTACATTCCTGGTCCATGACCTGTTTTATCTTCAGGGCAACTACAGGGGATTTGATCCAAAAGATCTTGATTTATGGAAGGAGGAACAAATGCCACAAGAATGGGGTGCTTTACCACAAACATACATGGCAAATTGGGGCTGGAAGTTCTGTTGGTTGGGTGCACAAACAAATCCACTTCTTCTCCACTTGCAGTGTTTAAGTTCCAGAGATCACTGTCTGGGAATGCTTGTGGTGGTGGGGAGGGGGGAGGAAAGGAAGGGAGAGAGAGAGAGAGAGAGAGAGAGAGAGAGAGAGAGAGAGAGAGGGAGGGAGGGAGGGAGGGAGGGAGGGAAGGAGGGAGCAGAATACTCCTCTATTCAACAAGATTGTGTTGGAAAAAAACTGAACCAGCTTTTTACTAGAAAGACACAACTGGGACACAAAACGTATTTAACCAAGTTAGATAGACTTTACAAGGCAGCAACATCCCAACCTTGTAGCCTACCAGCTCTAGGTAGACCAGACCAAGAAATCAACTCCAAGGCTAAAACTACTTTTGGGGAGGATTGGCTACGACAGAATATTGCAATCTAACTGTGGTGTATTTCTTCCCCTTTCTTATACTCTTATGAATTAGGGAGGTGTCTGAATTGCTCAGGAAAATTATCTGCCTGTTAAGTTTTCCCCCCCTGTTGCTTTGGTCGTCTTCCTTATTCTCTACACCACTCTACCTATACTGATCTGGGATGATGGAAATTGCAGTCCATGACATCTAGAAACCACGAGGTAAGCAAGGCTGTTTTAGGCTGTGAGAGCCCTCCCAAAAGCTGAGGTCTGTGAGAAAAATTAGTGAATTCATTTATATAGAGTATAGTACCTACGTTGTAACTGTACCAAAAGATAAGATGACCTTGGTGAAAGGAAGGCAGCTCCACAGCAAGCCACATGCTCTACATGCAATAATGGTGCTGCATTTGAGATCCCACAACGCACACAATCTGCAAGAAAGTATAAAGGACAACTTACAATTAAGGAGGTCATACAATTGAACAGTTTGGAACTGTTAACATAACGTGTTTAAGTCCAGTTTCTATAAAACTATACTCTTGGATAGTTTGTACAGTAGTTGGCTAGCTTGTTTGTTTCAATTCCCACAATTTCAAGTAGAGTAGGGAAAAACATCTTGCCTGAAATCCCGGAGAACTGCTAACCTGCCAATGAGAGATATATTGAACTAAATGACTTAGTAAGTGGGGCTTGTAGTCCAACACTTTAGAAGGATAAATCAGAGTGTGTAGTACATTACAGTACCAACCAAGACAAGTTGGTACTGTAAAATCTGAATTAGGGGGCATTCACAAATGTTAAAAAAAACTAATTTGGAATGAAGCATCAAAATCAAAAAGTTATCCATCCCATTTTGACCTAGAAATATTACAGGCCTCAGTCCAGATGTGGAAGAAACCTTGCATCTATTACTAGACACACCTTAACATTCTCATGATCCTTCAACAGTGGAAACAATAGTGGCCCAACATGATCAATCAAAAATTCCAAACTTCTCTGCAAACACTAGAAACATTTTCTCCTTGTTTCTATATCAGGAGGAATGCATAAAGGGCATGTCTTTTGACCTCTGACTGGGATTGCAGAGGGAAATCTCTGTTACCTCTTTTCATCCCAACAAACTTCCAAACTTTTTATTTTTAAAAACAACAACAACACACATTTGGGGTGGTGGAAAAGAGGGCAGGGCTTATCTTTTGTTGGGAACAGTTTACAAATTGGTGTAGTATGGCAGGACTCTGTATCTTGATTGATTATGTGTTATCAAGTCAGTGTCAATTCTTAATAGCCACATAGATAGAAAAATAGACTTCATGACAACCTATCCCTAACTCAGGATTTCAGGTCTTCCAATGGGTTATAATTGAGTCCCTTCACCTTGCTTTTGGTTGGTCTTCTTTTCTTTCACCTTTCCCAACATTACAGCCTTCTCCAGAAAATTTGGACTTAAATATGACACTAGTGGTGTGTCAAAGTTTTTAATACAGGTAGTCCTCGGCTTATGATCACAATTGGGACTGGAATTTCCTTTGTTAAGCAAAGCAGTTGTTAAGTGAACTGGGCCTGATTTTATGACCTTTTTGCCATGGTTGTTAAGTGAATCACTCAGTTAAGTGAATCACGTGGTCATTAAGCAAACCCAACTTTCCCCATTTATTTTGTCAGAAACTGGCTGGGATGGTGTGAATGGCAATCATGTCACCCTGGGATGTTGCAATCTTTGTAAGTATGCTGATTGCCAATTGCCTGAAATTTGATCATGTGATTGTGTGGCAGCTATGATGGTTGTGATTGTAAGTACTAGTTGTGTAACTCACTTTTTTCAAAGCCATTGTAACTTTGAATGGTTGCTAAATGTATAGCTGTAAGTCAAGAACTACCTGTACATGGAACAAAACACATCCATAGTCACTGAAGACATACACTGGGAGACCTCAAGTTAAGTTCTTTGCACCTATATCAAAGTGACTGTAAACAAATTAGGAGAGATCCCCAAGTTAGATCCTAGACAATATTTCCAACCAAAGTTGACTATGCCAGGCTAAAGAAACTGCCTCAGTGTAAGATAGCAATGCTATAATTTATCACAATGATTACAGAGGGAGATAACTACAACTAACTTTCACTGGATAAAAACTGGATAAAGGTTAGTTATAGTATCCCATACAGTAAGCTCCCATTATTCAGGAATTCCCAATGTACAAATGTATTACTGCATTATCTTCAAAGAAAAAACAAGAAAGTCCAGTTACCTCTTGAAAAAGCACCTTTGGGACAACCATGACCTGGATGACTGAGAATCTCCAGACATTTGAGAGTGATATTTATACGGGCTCCACTCAAATATTTTAAACAGATTAACAAGTTAATAGCTAACTTTTTATGAAAGGAACAAATACCAAGGAATTCTTTTTTAAAGAAATACCATATGACAATGGTATTAATTATCATATCAGTGATATCACTTAACATGATCCTATATTTCTCCTGCAATCTGCTGCCACTGTGAGAAATAGAGAACCAGTGCTTGTGTCCAGCTTCTGGTTCCATTATACACTCACACACACAGTTGCAATGGAAATTTAGCAGTTTACTAAATGTCAAGGAGATAACAGCAAACAAGGAATGTAAACTAAAACAGAGTCCTTAAAAGAAACTTGCCTGAGTGGTTTTACTGTTAACAGGAATGTGCAGAAAAATAGTCAAAGTTCAGTCTCAAGTTCCAAGAGCCAGGTCAGGGTTGTCAGCCAGTTCAGTGGTCAGAAGATCCAGAGATCACGCCCTTGCTTGGCAAGGAGTCTCATAAAAAAATCTCTGCTCTCTTCTTCACTCTACACATCAGGTGCAGGGGCTTAGAGACCTACATCTTCATTGTCTGACTACTCCAGTTATTCAGATGGTAGCTGTGTTTAATTTGCCTCTGGTAACTCTTGGTTTCTGGTCTCCTGAGGCTGACATTCCATACATAGGTTCTACTAGAACAGTTTCTTTAAATTCAGAGTTAGCATCTGAGTGATGACATTTTGTAGGGGAATAGCACTTCCAAAGTTGTACTATAAATTCCCACTCAGCTTGGAAGGTCGCTCAATGACTGTACCTCATTCATTCTCTCTCGGTCAATCTATTTTGGAATGTTAAGCAAGATAAAATGGAGGCAGGAAAAGCAGTGAATAAATACCCCTTCATGGGAAAGGCAGGATATATAGAAGGAATAATTAATACACCTGCAATTTCCTAATTAGAGTTTCAAGTATTGGCTACAAATACTTGAGGTCCCTCAATGCCTTAATTTTGGCCTAGAGCAGAATTTAAAAAAAGATACAGGACCCAGAATATTGCAGAGAAATGGGTCTGCTGTGCAGAGATACTGTTATTCTATGTTCTGTGTTCCCCCACTGAAATATATTCATAACACAACTCTCATTGTCAAAGGCTATGACTTGGAAACTTTTTTCTCCTTTTATTTCACTGAAGGGCTAAAAATAAATTCCTATGTTTGCAGAAGCTGTAATGCCCCGGCTAGTAGTGTTATAATCCATAGCATGATTTCCTGCATGTTTTAAAGTGGGAAATAGGATAAAATAGGCTTACCATAAGGTATTTTTTAATAATGAAAACATCACCATATGATTACTGTTCCTGGTTTACAGAGTAGAATAAAACATGTTTAAGTCTCTAAGCTTAGCATGAGGAAGTATCATACATCTGTTTTTCCTAATATTCTAGTCAGCTCTGCTATTGTTTTGAAGAGTATGGTCCACTTTCCAATTCTGTTTCTACTGTTGTCCTTCCCAGTCTCAATTACAGTTGGCTCTGTGTGGGAGTAATGTCCTTATAGCCCACGTGTAGGCTGCCATGCAGCTGAACCACATGGACGGAAACAGGACAAAGGAGAATATTGAGCAATCATCCCATTGTAAACTCCTCCCAGTCACAAACGGCTTGGAAACTGTGTTCACCCTCACGTACTCATATGTTAATAGGTAATCCCTCCTGCTTGCTTCCTGTACACACCCACATTTTGCTGAAGCTAATAAAAGAGATTCCCTGACTTTGTACTGGGTCTCTCATCCCGAGGAAAAACTCTGCGTGGTGTTATTTCTTCACTGTTTCGGCTAAATTTCATGAGAGGCCCTCTGGACGCGGAAAAACCGCAGCTCTGATTTTGCACTTCTCACTGTATTGGAGTGTATTTGCTCAAACGAATGGATAACCAGTCTGTTGTTGCTTTTTGGTCATTTACTTCTTCCAGCAGTTATTCTGTGACTGCTGTGGAGAATTTATCTTGCTTAAAATATCTCTACTTCCCGAGTCAAAACTGAGGTGACTCCAGGACATATTTGAAAGACAGATTATCCTGAAAAGAGAAGAGTGCCAGAAACCACCAATAAATCTAATTTCTAGTCCACCTGAAGAGCAGAATGGAAAGATACAGAAGGATTGGCACCCAATCAGAAAGTGAACTGAAGGGGTTGAAAACACGAACCTTTGATACCTCTAAACTATGCATGCGTGTTGTAAATTGGAGCTGAGATGCTCGGAGGGGAAAAAGAATACCTAAATCTTGGGAGCCAGTTTTGTCAGATATTTTGAGAGGTGTTGACAAGTATCCAATGCAAAATGATAGCCAAGGCTTCTGGGTTCTCTGAAAGAGAACCCAATAAAATCTCTGGTGATTTGTCCAGAAAAGTTCACCTCGCACCGTGTCTGCTGGCAATCTATTCATAAATGAAAGAAGACTTAGTGCATTTCAATAATTCTGGACTGCAACTCCCATTATCCTCTGCCAGGATGACTATTGCATAATTATTGCCTCATAATATTCTTAACTTCAGTATATATATCTGGTCACCAATGGATATCCTACATCCATTTTAACTACTGCTCCTGAAGTGAGCACAAATGTCTAAAAGTCCTCTTTAAATTAAAATAAAGAAAATTCCTAGTGAATTTTAAGGGATTGGTGGGCCACAAAATGGCCACTTTTGTGCTTAGAAGTAGCATTTTCTGAATGCAAATCATGGTTGCTGCTTGGATTTTATGGATTACTCAGAAATCAATCCCTCTAGCTTCCAATGTCTTTAGAACTAAATAAGCAAAGCAAAGGAGTGGTCATCCCATCCTTTATGCTTTCTGAAAGAATCCATAAACCCATTATAAAACCTAATTGTTCAGCTTGTCAAACTTGTGTGTGTGTGTGTGTGTTGAACCTTTATTCTGCATTTTCTCTGTCCAGGCTTGTGGGAGAAAACCTTTGAATTATCCAGGTGGGTGGGATCAGTTGTCACCCTAATACACAAAGTTCCTCTGAAGCTTCATCGGAACCTGACTATTCTCGTGGGAAAGTCAAACAGCAGGTACATTCCAGGAAAGGCATGTAGCAAACAGATGAAATGTTTGGAAATCTGGGGAAAGAAGTGTAGGGTAGGCTACGACAAATGACGTGGATGGGCAAGCACGCAAAAAGAGTGCGGTCCTTCCACAGGGAGATACAAAGGCTCTTTTGAGGCTGAACAAGATCAACTGAGATAACCTATTGGAGAGACCGAAAGAACTGACTGCAAGGCAGTCTTTACAATGTGCAAATGAAATTAAGCATTTCCAGGTTTGAGAAGGATCCATTTGCGGGTAATGTCGTAGTGGTGGCTATTTTACAATTCCCAACTTGTCCTGGTCATGTTAGTTGATGTGTGATCTAGGATTGTTTTTGCTGTCTTTGCCTTTTGTCTTCTCTTTTCTGTTACTCCTGAGGTGTGAGACCAGCAGTAGGAAGAGAGAGGAAGAGCATCTTTTTCAGCTCCCTACTTGCTGTCCGACTCTAGATATTGGGTCCGTTCTTATGTCAACAACTCTTAGGAAATTTGGGGCTTGAAATATTTGTCTATTAGATTTATACGCTGCCTTTATTTAATATGACATTTAATGCAGGGAGAAGAAAGAAATAAGAGAGTTAAAAAGCACAGATGTGAGCCAGTGCAAAGGCATTTTGTCCTGGCATCCTGGGAGGCTTCAGCAAAATACAGCAAAGGCTTATTCTACAAAAGTGTGCCCTATCTTGGAAAGGAAAATGTCTCACAAAGAGGAAAAAGGAGGATAGAAGTCTGTGTAAATACTGTATGCACATGCAAGTTTAAAAATAATGATTCTACAGGCATACCTTGTTTTTTGTGCTTTTTTACAAGATCAAAAGATTACGACTAGTTGAATGCTTAGATGAAGATTAGTGTGGGGGGGGTGTTAAGCAATAATTAAGATGATGTATTAGAATTCTTTGGGGCATAATGCTATTGTATACTTAATAGACTATAGTGTAAGCATAACTTTCGTATCCACTTAGAAACCCCCAAAATTGTGTGACTTGTTTTATTGCAATATTTGCTTTATTACAGTGGTTTGGAACTGAACCTGCAATATCTCTGAGGTAGGCCTGTACTTTATATGAGAACTTTTCATATTGTAAAACCTTACAACAGGTTATTTCTGTTCCTGCTATGTATGCTACCTATGTTCCAACTAGTCTCCTTTTTACCGTAAAGTGTGTGTGTGTGTGTGTGTGTGTCCGTGTGTGCATGCATTCAGCTTGGACAGTCATTCAAACTGAGAAAGCTTTCAAAGCAAGAATTGGCTTCTACTAGCCATTTAAAGAAGACAACTGTCTAGGGCATCATCAAAGGAAGGATAAAAAAAACGTCCAAGCGGCTGCATGACTGATGTCTTGCCCCCCTTTTATACGTGTGAGATATGTAACATATATAAAAAGGGGGCAGTCTTCAGCTGAATGGTTGTGATTGCTGCATTTTACTTTCCCCATGAACGCTCCTACAACTGTCTTCTGTAAAGTAGCATGGGTGAGTACTAAAATGATCCTAGATGACTAGTGCATGGTGAGCAAACCTCAAGAAATAGGAAAATGCTAATTAGTGACAAACACTTGATCAAAGACAACAAAAATAAGAAAGGGAGCAACCCAGCAATCCAGACAGATGTCCCAAACAGGATCATTGTGGGCTGATGAATAAAACCAACCAGGAGAGAATTCTTTAGTGCTAGCATAAGGCAACCCTTGACCTTAATCTAGACTTATATTCTCCAATGTACTTTCTACAACATGGTACCATAGCCCTCCCTGGTTGCTAGTCAGTATTGAAAAGGAAAGTATGGGAATTGTCGTTCAATACAAATAGAGGACAATTTAATGGGGAAGGCTGCTGCTACAGGAATATTTTGAAACTATTGAAGTTTTCTTTCCCCAAAGCTGCCCCATATAGATTTATCTAACCTTTTGAAATTGCCTCCCACATTTGCACGAATATGTGCAGGAAGATGTGCAATTGCAGTCACTGAATTTCACTCAGAAGTTACAATTTCTTCTTCCACTTTCCCAAAACCACACATTCAACACACACCCCTCCCCTCCCCCCCTCATTATCAGCCTTGACAGACCTTTAAAATTTTGTTTGGATGTATAGAAGTAGGTGGGAAAACAGGAAAGGTGTAGATGGGACCATCATACATTTCTCTGTTTCTCTCCTCCAGATGCTCAATAACACAAATCGGGAAGATAACTGTGAAACATAATTATGTTAACATTATGTTATGTTCTTTGCTTTTTTCCCTTAATGATAATTCTAACTCCAATCAAGAAATAAATAATTATATGTAAGAATGTAAGAATAGAGAAAGGCAGAGAAATTGCAAAGGCAACTTTAGG
>JALGBA010002595.1:0-67161 GCA_023970755.1 Azemiops feae
TTTTCACGCCGCTACTACCTCAGGCTTTGCGCCAACGGGACAGTGCTCCCAACCGGTTTCTTACGCCATTCAGGGGAATTCCACCCCACTGCGGAACTCTGGTTTGGGCCTACCGGAACAGGCCAGCCAAAGTCAAATGGACAAAGGTTCGGGTCTACCGGAACAGGCCAGCCTTCATGATCCAGGTTCACCCGTATTGAATGGGTCCCAAAGTCCCGGTCTGCCGAGCCTGGCAGGCGAGCTTGCAGATTGGGCACTTGCAGCAGCTCCGAGACGATTGGAGCGGGCCAAAGGCCCACCGAAGTTTTTAAGGGACTATGTGAGGTTTCTGTCATTGCAAGTGTAAATGCTTATGTATTTAATTGCAATTGGGACACTTATGTATGTTCCTTGTAAAGGAAAGACCTATGATGTTGTGTGTTATTGACTGTTATAATGTATATTGTTGGGAACGCTTGTAGTATTGTAAAATAGCATGTATCTGCTAAAGAACCAGGAGGGGAGGGGTGTTATGTACTGAGCTTAATTGGGAACAGGTGCAGGGAGCTGCCCTGAACAGTCAGCAGACCACGTGGCCTGCTGGGCCAGACTTGCTGTCTGCAAGGCTGACTAGGATGCATTTGAGCGGGAAAATACGTTGCATTTATTGGCTGGCAACGCCCCAGGCTGAATGTATAAAAAGGGGCGGAGCCATTTTGTTCTTAGTTCTGTTTAGCTGCAAATAAAGAAGTACCTGCTTTGAGTCCTGCCTCTTCAATGCCTACCAACGCAAGAAATAGAACAGCGCCTATCTAAGAAAATGAAATTCAGTGTAGAGAAAAGTAAGGTTTTACACTTAGGCAAGAAAAACCAAATGCACAGGTACAGATTAAGTGAAACCTGGCTCAATAGCAGTAACTGTGAGAGGATCTTAGAGTCCTAGTGGACAATCACTTAAATATGAGCCAGCAGTGTGTGGCAGTAACCAAAAAAACCAATGAAATCCTAGGTTGCTTTAACAGCGATAGAATCAAGATCATGTACTAGTACCGCTTTATTAAGTCTTAGTAAGACCACACTTAGAGTACTGCATCCAGTTTGGTCACCATATTATAAAATTATAAAGAGTGCAGAAAAGAGCAACAAAGGTGATTAGGGGGCTTCCGGTTCCGGATCGCGGCACACGCAGTCGCACGGACAGACCCGTCTCTCCCACCGGCTGTTTTCCCTCCGCCGGTAGACCCTTAATCGGGTCGAAAGTCACCCTGGAGAGGCGACCACCATTGAGGAGGCCCTCGTTTGACTGGGGAAGGGCGGCAGCTCCTTCCTCAGTCCGAGCCAGCTCCTTAGGGCCGTCAGAGAAAAGATCGGCCAGTAAAATGGACGATCACTTTGCTGCACCAGCCGAAAGCCAGAAGAACAACTAAGCATAAAGAACCCCCGTGGAGAATCCGGGTGAGACCTTTCCTTCCCCTTCTTTCCCTAATTACTCTCCTGTAAAAAGCTTTTGATTTGAATTACTTCCCTGCTGTGAGGGAGCAGCGTTTGGGCACTTGGGAAAAACAGCTTTGTGAATTGAAAAAAAAATAAACCAGTTAATTTTTTATTGACTATTCAATTTCTGGAATACTGAGGGGCCTGAAAATATTTCTATTCTTGATTATTACTATCATAACTACGCGTCTACTATTTTGGAGAGGCCTTTCTTCATTTTTTTAACGTGAAAAACAAAAAATCTATTAACTAGAAAAGAAAGAAAGACCTTATAGCCTGCTGAAGACATCTTGTGACGAAAAGTGTTACTGCAACTGTATATTTTTTTCATTGCTGGAGGATGGCTCTAACCTTCAAAAGATGATAAGAGTAAGATAACTGAAACAGCTGTGTGGTGATTTGGTCTATTGAGAATTGGAGGTGAATATTTGTTGACTTCTATGAAGTAGAGCCTTCACTAAAAGATTAAAAGATCTTTTCACCACCGACATGGAACTTAACACACAGCTGGACTATGAGCTTATACTGGAAAAAATCTTGGAAGCCACGGAGGATATGAACTCTTACTTCCAAACTTTGACGGATCAAGTTATAGGCCGAAAAACAGTGGAGAAGGAGCAGATTGGCGCTAAAGAGACTAGTGAGCAATACGTACAACCTAAAGAGGAACCATGTCTACAACTCAACTATGAAACTACACCGAGAGAAATTGTGGAAACTAAGGAACAAATTAACTTTATACAACCCCAAATGCAATCTATGGAGAAGCTTGATGATTAAAGAATAACTTTAACTGAAATGCCTGAAGCATCAACAGAGACTGACACTCAGATACAAGTTATTGAAAATTGTGACAATGTGGATAAACAACTAGTAACTATAACATGGAATAAAACGGCTTCTATTATCCAAAGGCTACTAGAAGAAAGGAAAGAGAACTTTGACCAATTTGAAGCGTTGAGGAATACTGACTTTCTAATATTGTGGTTTGATGATGCAGGAATTTTATTATGGAAACCGGTATGGCACAGAAAGAAACCTAGAGTTAGATTTAAAAATGTATTTTAAAGTTTCATTTAATGGGTTTAAAAAGGCTTTTGAGTTTTTGACTGATTCAATAACTAACGGAGTACGTGAATTTTGTAAGAGGATATCCTTTGTAATAATACTTTGCCTTAGATATGATAATTACTGGAGAGGTAAACTTTATCTACTGGGTTAAAAAGATTTTTTATAGACATAGATGAATTGATAGAATATATATTTAAATCAGATAGAAATCTATTTGTTGGTTTGATATTTTTATTTTAAATAAGATAATTATTTTGTAATAGAAGAAGAATAAGAGGGATTGGTGACAAGAGAAGAAATGGTATTAATGAAGAAAACATAAGAATGTTACTGCGGGAATAATATACTCATTTTTGATATAATCATTATGTTAAAAAGGGACACCCGAAGTGTTAATAATATGTCTATTTAAGGCTAATTGGAATATGGTAACTGTAAATTAGTAAAGCCTAAAAACAGGACTTGGATTTTTATAATTGAAATGTGATTGATATTTGATAGGATTGTTTGAAGTTTATTTAGAAATGTATCAATTTGAATATGTAAGACTATATGAGGGAATTAGAGAGGGAATTTTCAATGAATTAATTTGAGCTATATATCTGTGATTGTTCTTTTGGATGTTTGATATACCCACCTCCACGGTGTTTCCTAAGCACCTTGATGTAACCCTTTTATCCCCATAAAAATCCAATAAAATATATAATTTTTTTTTTTAAAAAAAAGGTGATTAGGGGACTGGAGCCTAAAATATATGAAGAACGGTTGCAGGAATTGGGTATGTCTAGTTTAATGAAAAGAAGGACTGGAGTGACATGATAGCAGTGTTCCAATATTTGAGGGGCTGCCACAAAGAAGAGGGGGTCAACCTATTTTCCCAAACACCAGAAGGCAAGACGAAGCAATGGATGGAAATTAATCAAGGAGAGAAGCAACCTAGAACTAAGGAGAAATTTCCTAGCAGTGACAACAATTAACCAGTGGAATGGCTTGCCTTCAAAAGTTGTGGTTGCTCCATCACTGGTGGCTTTTTAGAAGAGACTGGACAGCCACTTGTCTGAAATGGTATAGGTGCCATTTCTTATCTTCTCTTATTTCAAACAACCTTGAAGAATACTGCGATATTGTTATGTCTAACTAATCCCCATACACATTCTTCCCCCTCCCCCCCAGCACCATCTAATTCTAACTCTAAAAGTAATACACAGGTTAAAGAGAAAATGGCTGCATCTTCATATATTGTCAAAGCAAGAACATCTGATGTTAGCAGCGTTGACAATAGGGTCTCCTGCTTGAGCAGGGGTTTGGGCGCTAGAAGGCCTCCAAGGTCCCTTCCAACTCTGTTATTCTGTTAAAATAAAAAGAGACTGTGAGAGGAATGAACATAGAATTTTTCTTCCATTCATGATTTATTACCTGCAGTTGGTTGTTGTAGTCAGTCCTCTCTCTTTGAGTCCAGATGTGAGCCTGCAATGCAGGAAAGAAGCTAGCTTATACTGAGAGGAACAGTGCTCTTTCCAGTTTGTAACTCTTCAAATAATATACCCTACTCCTGCTTGTTTGTGAACAAGAAAGATGTGAAAAGAACCAGAGATCTGAGCTCCACAGGAAGTGTGGTTCCGAGCATTTTTAAGATTATTATAATTTGAGAACTTCACAGGTGCTTTATTGGTTGTGCTTCATCCCCCAATCTAAGTTTAGTGTAAACTTTCCAAAACTTTGTCCTCTTTGTATTTTTTTTGTCTATGTGTTTTTGCTCTTTGCATTTTATAACCAGCTTTTCCCAGTCTTGGGCCCCATTGTTCTTGGATTACCATTCCCATAGTTGACCATTGGCCACAGTGGTTGAATATGATAGGAGTTGAACTGTAATAACATTTGGATATCAATGACTAGTCTAAACCCATAATGCTCAGTTACCTGTCTCATTAGTGTAATCCATTTGAAGTACATTTGACTAGTTTGAAATTATCTGTTGATGAAAAAAAGATCAGTTCATGGAACAAGAACAAATTGCTTTGATAATTAGACATTTCCATAAATGTATATAATCTACTGTGACTGCAGAATTGAGATTTGTTTAGAGCCAAGTCAGGAAGAGGGGGATACATATTTCCATATTTATTTCTGAGCAAAATTAACTTCCCCTAAAACAGTCTAATACATTATGTGGAATTCAGTTCTCTGGCAAATTTGTTTTTTGTCTTTATTTTTAAAGTAAGTACAGGTAGTCCTTGACTTACAACAGTTCATTTAGTGACCATTTGAAGTTACAACAGCACTGAAAAAGTGACTTATGACCATTTTTCACACAACCGTTGCAGCATCCCCATGGTCACATGATGAAAATTCAGACACTTGGCAACTGACTCAACAACTGTCAGAAAGGTGGTAAAATGGGGCAAAACTTAAGTTAACAATAGTCTCACTTAGCAACAGAAATTTTGGGCTCAATTGTGGTTGTAAGTCAAGGACTACCTGTGTTTTCCAACTTCTTACATTGGAATTATTTCCTAGGAACAAATCAAATTATTCTGTACTACCAGGACATGTTTCTAAAAATAAATTAATATTTAATTTGTATGTATATTCTCCAGAATTGTCATGAGCTTGAAAAAATGGACTTGGAGGAATGTGTTCAGGTAATTGCACCATTTTCATCCTATTTTCTAGATTATTTAGTTCAGGGCTTTTCAACCTTTTCACCCATTGTGCCACTTTTAGGATATGGCAACATCCGAGTACCACCAGTCGCCTAGCAAGGTGTCAAAAACTTGATGACCAAAAAAAAGGAAAAAAGTGATAAAGTACAGGTAGTCCTCGACTTATAACAGTTCGCTTAGTGACTGTTTGAAGTTACAATGGCACTGAAAAAAGTGCCCCCCAAGCCACAGCCGAGCAAGACACCTGCCTGCCCGCCCGGCCGCACTCTTCCTCCTGTCCGAGGTTTTCATTGTTGTGAGCATTTCTGTTGAGGATTGGCAGTGGGGGTGGGGTGGGGTGGGTGTTTGGTTTTTATTCCCCCCCCCTCTGCTGGGTGGTTGCAGCAGGTTTTGGTCACTTCACATGACCCTGGGACACTGTGACCATCATAAATATGAATCAGTTGCCAATCATCTGAATGTAAATCACAAGACCCTGGAGATGCTGTAACATTCCAGCTGATCAGCGCTTCTTCTGGGCTCAGCAGAAGCGCCAGGATCAGTGCTGCTTTCCAGCTGATTGGTGCTTCTTCAGGGCTCAGCAGAAGCACCAGGATCAGCGCCGAGCTCCAGCTGGAGTCTGGCGCTGATCCTGGCGTTTCCACTGAGCCCTGACAGCCCTGCAGCTCCAGCCATCTCTCGCTCAGGCTTGTGCGGTGCTGCCACCGGTTCAGCTCATTCCCCTCCCCCGCTACCACTTTTCTAGGATGGTCGCGTACCACCTGCCAGGTGCCAATGTACCACAGGTGGTACCCGTACCACTGGTTGAAAAGCCCTGATTTAGTTAATAGTTATCTAATGCAAAATAAATGATTACTGTATTAAGAATCTGTTTAATATTGCCTTTGAGCATCATAACAAGCACTGAAGCAGGAAATATTTGTGAGATGGCTGCAGTGAGTTGTCCTATTCTGTTGAGAATACAGCACAGAGGTTCTTCTCTGCTGCTGTTTTGGAGAATAATCAGTTCAGCTGCATACCATTATCTTAAGATTCAAGCACATAATAAGTATGAAAAGCACTATATGCTGAGCCTTTTCAAGATGGGGAAACAAACAACTGGTATGTCATCTGCCAGTATCCTTTTTTAGCATCAGCCTGGGAATAAGAAGAACAGAAGAAAGTAGAGGAAAGGGGTTTTAAAGTACAGAGGATTGATTTCAGTTCTGCATGGTCTAGTGCTTCCTTTTTTAATTTTTAATAAGAACCCTCCATAATTGTCAGGCATAATTAATTTGTGTTTAAGTAACTTTACATGCCTTCTTCAGATTAATGTTCCTCTTAGTTATTATTTGTAAAGAGGCCCAAATTTTAAACTGCCAGGAGAAGAATCCTATGTAATTTGAATTAGACAAATTTTACCTAATTGGTGGATATCTTATCTTAGTATCAGTATTGGCTTAGAAATACAGTACTTTCTATATTGAGAAATTGACATTTTGCCTCTTGGTCTCACCCAAAATTCTCATTGTGGAAATGACCAGAGAAGAATCAGAACCTTTCCTAGCAACCTTTTCCTTCAATCTTTGATAGCAACAATCATTGTTATGTTGTGCCTGGAGGATTGCTAACCCAAAATAAGTGAAATGATACACATGAAACTCCTTGCCAGTACAATATACAGTATTAGTCTCTTTTGTTTTCTTCCAGATAACAGACAGCACATTAATCCAGCTCTCCATACACTGTCCACGGCTCCAGGTTTTGGTGAGTTAAAATTTTCTTGCAGGCTAAGACTTTAACCAACCCAGTTTTCTCAGCTGCACTATAGAATTTTGGGATGTGAGTCAGAAGGGCCAAGAGAATATTTTATTATGTATCTTAGTTGAAGAGCACCTTTAAGAGGCCAAGTTACAAAGCTGAACATATACCTTACATACAACCAGATTAAATAAGATACCCCTTAAATGCTCTGAACAGGACTGCATCTCTGTTCATTGTCAATGCAAGAAGCTTTTATATATTATAAAAGGGCCAAGTCTGCAATGACTTGAAAAAATAGTAGGCACTGCAGAAATCTGAGGAGAAAAGAGAAGGCATTGTGCACCCTATAGAACAACATCCTTTTGGAGATTAGGATTAAGGCATTGCAGACCTGGCTGTTCCCCCAGGTGTTTGCACCTTGTGGCTAGGCAAGCTCTACTGATCAATGTAGATACGTTAAATTTTTGAGTTGGATTGTGTATGGTGTGTAGTTTTTGTTAAACTGTTGTGGTGGTTTTAACTTAATTTAAGCCACCCAGAGTCACTTTGGAGATTATTAAGATTATTATCAATTATTTAAATAAATAAATTTACAAAGAGAGGGATTGGCATGCTACCCAAAATATAACTGGAATTAGGGTTCTTATCTGAAGAAAAGAGGATCCGTGTGGCCTGTGTATTTCCACCTGAAGGACTTAAAATATTGTGCAGGATTTCAGGAGGACAGATTGTAGAGGATAATTGAGGCATGGGTCCAGTAAATTAGATTGAAAAATCTGTATAACCAAACCTTGGTAAATGCCACCTGATGCTTTGTTTTCCTTTTTAATGGTAGAGTTTATCACACTGCGAGCTGATCACCGATGATGGTATTCGCCATTTAGGCAATGGTGCCTGTGCGCATGATCGCCTGGAGGTCATTGAGCTGGACAACTGCCCCTTGATCACAGATGCCTCCTTGGAACACCTCAAGAGCTGCCACAGCCTGGAAAGGATAGAACTGTATGACTGCCAACAGATTACCCGAGCTGGCATTAAGAGACTCAGGGTAACAATACATTTACATTGTTTAATAGACCCATGTGCATACAGTTCTAGCTCCTGTACTTGTTTACTCATCCCAACAGTAGCCACAACTACTTTAGTTAGAACACATTCTTCAAACTGAAGGTAAGGATATATGGAATAATACTGGTAGTTTATTAGACTTAGTATTCAGTTTGAAGTGGGAAGTTATAGGTTATAGGTTCAAGTCTCCAGTCAACCACAGAATGCACTGTAAGTTTGGGGTCAGTCATTCTCTCAGACCAGCCTTTCTCGCAGGGCTGTGGGGATAAAATTAAAGCAGACTTCCATTTAAGCTGCCTTGGCTGAAATAAAAGAGTAAATGTGACAAATCAATAGCAGATCAAAATCTGGGACTTGTTGCCTGGGTAGGTTAAGAGTGAGATGGAAATTAGTTTCTAACTTCACAAAGTATTCACAGGGCCTATAGACCATTGGTAACTTTCTATCAAAAAATGTATCCTTTTAATAAATAGCCAAAATTGAATTTGTCTACCCCATTACCTCCCTCTTCCTTCTGAGATACTTAGATCTGTTTGTGGGCCTCCCTTGCTTTCTTGAGAGAACATTGATATTCATGCACACTAGTCAGATCCTTCTCAGTGCAGAAAAGCACTTGCACAGGTCAGCATTTGAAGGAGTTCAAAATAAGATCATCATTTACACAGTTCAAACATTCTAAGAACTTAGTTGGCTGACCAAATGATACTTACTGGCCTGACAATGGAATAGCCCTTCAGTCATGCAGGTTTGTGCCCCCACACCTCAATTTCTTTGTTATTTATGAAGCAGCATCTTTTACAAATCTAAAAAAGTGAGATGCTTCTGAAAATTAAGGGAAGTTCTCTTTACAATACTGGCCAATTGAATAGAGAAAATATAAAAGAAAAAAGTTTACATATGCACAAAGCTAGAGTGGGGAAGACTGGAAAGAACCCATTAGTTTTCCTTAAAATGTCTCCCTGGCTCTTCCAGAGATTTTTTCTGCAAATTATGGGTCCAGTATTACTCCATGTGCAACCTTAAATTTACAATCATATTTGTTCATGTTTTCAGTTTTTTTAACCTTTTCTAAATGGGAAAAATGTGTTTGTCTTTTCAGACCCACTTACCCAATATTAAAGTCCATGCCTACTTTGCACCTGTAACTCCGCCACCATCTTTGGGGGGCAGCAGACAGCGTTTCTGCCGATGTTGCATCATTCTATGACGTGAGAGCCAGTCTACCTTGTGAAAAACAAACTAAGTATTTAAGTTACCCTTTTATACATTACAGTGGACACCACTATCTCTGCCAACAAAATGATGCCAGTGCTCCTTCACCAGGGCCTTTGGAAAACAAAGCAGGGGAAGCTGGTGCAAAACATTGTTCCCCTTTTTTACTCCACAACTCCACACAAACACATACCATTTATTTATTCCAACAGACTGAAGGTCCCTGGAGCTGAGGACCTGGATCTATGGGAACTTTCTCTCTCCCCCCCCCCCCCCCCGTGGGTAGATTGCTATAATTGTAAACCATTCCTACAGAGACTACTCAGAAGAAATCATGGGGTGGCAGGTGGGAGAAAGAGTTGTTGATTGAATCACTTCACACATCAGAAGAACTGTTGCTTACAAGGGAGGGAGAAGTTGTTCTTTTGACACTGAAAACAGCAAGATAAACAAACTTGATCTTGGGATCTGAAGGAGAGGTTTATAACTGAGGAGAGAACAAGCATGAGCACTGAACCTTGAAGATACTGTTCAGGTGAGAGGAAAATATACAAAGCAAAAAGAAAACAAAATGCCCATGGGTATATTTTTTTATTTAAAAAGAAAAAAACCGTGTATGTTAAGGAATGTTAAAACAGCAGCCATTGTGAAATGTAGATTCCTATGTTTCTGTACTTGTTTTCTGTGCTGGCACATACACTGAGCATGCTCATTTTGGAGGTTCAGCAGTTTCTCTTTTTTCATAACATTTGGCTCAGGGGCTTCCTAGATTGTTTTGACAATAAAGCTAGAAATCTGTAGTGTCAGGCCTGATATCTCCCCCCCCCCTCACCTCAGTAACTCCATTTTTTTTATAAACTAGATGTCTAATTCTGAAGCTGTATGAAATGACTGAATATATACATATGCCAAGTTAATATTTCTTTTAAAAGGGCATCTTGTACCACTACAAGACCAAATTTTGAAAACACAGCTGTGAAATGGGTTGAAGTAGACTCCTCTACATTTTTTAAACAAGTAATGCAACCTGGAGAGAAGGGAGAAGTTTTGTCTATTTTAGTGTATCACCTCCAAAGGAATGGGAGGCTCATAAATCAGAAATGGTACACAAACATAAATTATTCTGATTTCAGTAACAAATACCCTCTTCCATTAAGTAGATGAACTTGGAAAATTCCTTTTCAGATAGCTGAAAATTTATGGAAACTACAACAGGTGTTTGTATTTTTCTTAGAAGTAAGTAGCTGGGCTGTTGGTTTGAACTCTGAGCTTGGTGATTTGGCTCCAAACGTTTCATCTCCATTTGGGGGGACATCTTCAGTGTGCTTTGAATTGTGCTCATCTGTCAGAGCACTGACCTTTAAATTAGTGTGGGTGTTATTTGTCCGGATGTTTCTGAGTCATGGTCTGGTTTCGGGCTGTTTGATTGGCTGGCTGTTGTTGTCGGGACATGGTCTGGTTTCTTGGGGGTTGTGATTTTTGCTGTGTGGTGGGGTGCAATTGACCTAATCAAAGAACTACTGGACAACACACAACCACCAAGAGGACCACTCACAACAGAAAGCACATGCGAACTCCTCCAACTATGCTTAACCTCCAACTTCAAATTTGACGGAGAGATCTATGAACAACTGACGGGATTGCCTATGGGATCTCCTATATCTGGCCTGGTCGCAGAAGTCATCATGCAGAAAATCGAAGTTGTACTTCCAGAAATAAACCCCAAGCTATGGGTACATTACGTGGACGACACCTTTGTGATAATCAAGTGCAACCAGGTCGACCAAACCTACCAAAGAATCAACAACGTCTTCTACAATAGAAACCAAGAATAACAACGAACTGCCATTCCTGGACGTCCTTCCTTTTAACCAGAACCACCAATGGCCAACTTCTAACATCCGTGTACAGGAAGGCAACACATACAGATCAAATCCTCAACTTCCACAGCAACCTTCCCAAATGCTACAAACAAAGCTGAGTCAGAACACTGTTCGGAAGAGCGGAATCCCATTGCAACAACACGGAAGCCAAATCAGCAGAACAAAAACACTTATACAATGTCTTTGAGAGAAATGGATACCCACGAAACTTCATCCGGAGGGAGATCCCTACACACAAACAATACAAACACCCAAAGCAACACAGCAACTACAACAGGAACAACAACGACCAGACGAATCACAATTCCCTATGTACAGAATGTTTCAGAGATGACAGCAAGACTACTACGCCAACATGACCTCGCAGTAGCCCACAAACCAGCCTCAACTCTCAGACGGACCGTGTCAAAACCTAAGGAACAGGCAGAAACAAACCAAAGATCAGGCGTCATATACCAAATCCAGTGCAGCAACTGTGAAAAGAACTATGTGGGCCAAACAGGAAGAAAGCTATCTACCAGACTGCACGAACACTCCCTGGCTATCAAAAGACACGACCCACTATCCCTCATATCCATCTGCGAAGACTCAGAAGGACACAAGTTTGATCTAACCAGGACCACAGTTGTAACCCAAGCGAAATCAAGGAGAGAAAGAGAATTCCTCAAAGCCTGGTTCTCCACCAATAAGTCAATAAACAGACACATTGACATCGACCCAATCTACCAACAGGTGAGAATGAAGGAACTACTTCAACCGCAATCCTGAAGGAAGCATTTAAAATGAACAAACAGGCACGCCACCACACAGTAAAAATCACAACTCCCCACAAGAAACCAGACCACGTCCTGACAACAACAGCCAGCCAAACAACCCGAAACCAGACCCGAAACCAGACTCAGAGGCAACCAAACGAACAAACACCATTTGCATCACACAAATGATACTTAAACAACAAGGACTATGGCCCAGCAACAACAACCAGCCAATCAAACAGCCTGAAACCAGACCATGACTCAGAAACATCCGGACAAATAACACCCACACCAATTTAAAGGCCAGTGCTCTGACAGACAAGCACAATTCAAAGCACACTGAAGATGTCCCCCACAAATGGAGATGAAACGTTTGCAGCCAAATTGCCAAGCTCAGAGGTCAAACCAACAGCCCAGCTACCAACCTGAGCGATTAATATTCAAACACATCTCAAGTAAGTAGCTCTCATGACAGGAAAATTGACATGGTCCATCCAGTTCAACACTGAAGGATATAATTGCTGAACTTGGTTTGATTTGGTCAAAGCTGCTTTTTCAAAAAACATGAATCATCTTGTGCTTTTTTTTTGGAAACCATTTTTTGTTTCAAACATGGTTTTAAAAGGCCATGGGAATGATAAAACAACATTCCAATATTCTCTTCACAAATAATGCAAACAGAGCCCCAAAACACTTGCCAAATGTCACCAAACACTTTTCCTGATTCCCAATGTCCTGTTTTTATGAACACTTTTAATCTTGGTAATGAAGTTTTATCATTTGCTGTTGCCATTCAAATTACTGGATGTGCAGCTTTGTTTCCTCCTGTGCCAGCATTTGACACATAATTTACACAACAGGATTGTTTTTCTCTTGCAATACAGTTGGCTTCAAAATTTAGCCTGGGATCTAGACCTTCCCCAACTTGATGTTCTTTGGTTGGTTTGGATTACAAACTCCCATTACAATCACACTAATTTCAGCCTTCAAATTTGCAGATGCTATTCAAACAAATCATGTATAGTATTGTCTCAATATTATAGTCTGTTGATGTAGGAAATTGAAACCTCCCGTGGAAATTTCAATATTTCAAAATGTTCAGTTGATACCAGGATCAGAGAGGCAGAAATACAGACTGGGCAGGAGAAACTAAGTATTCCCTACATCATGTAAGTTACAGATTTTAAAGGGATGGTGGTTTTCACCCACCTCTGGAAGCAAGAGACCAACACAATTTGCAAGGTCAGATCCAGACAGCCTCCCACATTACTAGAAAATAAATTCATTTTACATTAAATTATTTTTATTTTGCCAAGCTTACAGATGTTAAATAAGCTTTCTTAATTATACCTTAATTATATTAGAAAGACTAAGGTGGGGTAGAATTCCATTGTTTTATTAAATCATTCTGTGACATGTTCTTTCAATTTTCTTAAACAGTAAAACATTTACTTTGAGATCAGAAAATATGTTTTCTCTTTGCTCCATATGAAATATTTAAATTTGTGCAGTGATCTATATATTCTCAATTTCTTTTGTACAGATACTTGCTTTCTTACACAAGCATTTACACTAAATTTTCCAACTCCACCAATATATAGTTTTTATAGGGCTTTAAAGCAGTTTAGACTGTTCCAAAGGATTTTTTAAAAAGAAAATACTTTTTAAAATGCCTTCTCTCTCATCCCTAAAATCTCTAATTTATAGTTTTAAGAAATGATCATCTGGCTCCAGTAGAGAAATATGAGTATTGATTATCAAGCCTTGCTATCTATTAGTGATCCACTGTTACAGTGTAATTCCCTCTTTTGAATCCCAAACACCACAGTAGTGGTCATTGATTATCCAGAACAAATTAGAAACTTGTGTATGTTATCACCTTGTCAGTGATCAGCAAAGCTTTGAAGGTAATAATCCAAGAATGTTCTGGATTTTCTTTCTTGTTTCTAGGAATGAACATGTGGGGATGTCTGTCACATGTTATTCAAGTGCAAAGCCCCCTTTGAAACGAATAGAAATATTTGATGCATTACATGTAGTGTATTTTCAGTTTAAATGGTTCTCTTAAATGTTCCATTCTCTCTTAACTGTAACATAGGACTACTTTGTCAGGGTACAGACAGAAATTGCTCTAAGTATGTCACATTTGGTGTTGAGAAAAAGACTTTGGGCAAATAGATTAATTCCTAGTTTTTCTTGTGGATTTTGAAGATTCAGCATCAAAACATCCCATACATTTTACTTGCATTTATGAGATTAAACAAGGATTTGCTGTGATTGTCAATAATGGACTGCATTTTCTGGAGTTCAAACCTTGGAGACAGACAAGAGTGTTATTACTCCATTATAAACCTGGATATCGGGCTGCTGCTCCAAGAAGCAGATGAGTCTTATTTTTATTATGAATGATTAATATTA
The DNA here is from genome assembly GCA_023970755.1 of Azemiops feae. Lineage (NCBI taxonomy): Eukaryota > Metazoa > Chordata > Lepidosauria > Squamata > Viperidae > Azemiops > Azemiops feae. The sequence continues at coordinate 14,287 of JALGBA010002595.1, forward strand.
GAAAAAACAAACATCAGATGAGGTCTGAGGAATATTGTCAGACCTGCCCCAGTCTGATCCCTCAGGAAAGAAAAGCCCTCGACTCCATTTGATTGAAGTGAAAGGTACTTTTACTAAAAGATGCTGGTTGCAGTAAAGTCAGGTGGAATTTGAGTTTCCGGCACATCAATACAAAACTATTTCCTTCAATCCCCGTCCCTCCCCCCATGACCAGTCCAAATCCAGCCAATGCAATGCCACCAAAATAGTTTGGGAATGCTGAGGTGTTTGGTGTCAACGCTGTTAATATAGGATATTATTGCATTGACAAGATATGCAGAACTGTCTGGTATTTTTGGAGTTAAATCAGATGACAGGCAAAGGGAGGAGAATTATGAAGAAAGCGGGAGACTGGGAAGGGAAGTGAATCTTTGGCCTCCAGCCTAATTGGAAGACGTAAATCATGACAGTAACGTAAGGGAGGAGTTAGCAAGATAAGACAGAGGCAAGCCAGAGAAATCCAGATTCTGGCATCCGCTTTGTAATGTACCGAAGTATTGTAGCAAAACTCCTGGCAAGGAATGCAAAATAAGCAAACTAAAAGAGAAAATAATGTCTCCGTTTTCAAGGAATGCTTCCTCCTTCGGACCACAACATCATGCCAGAATCTAAAAACTTTTCAAACAACTGGAGGTGCATTACCCCACCTCTTTCTCCTAGCCTGGAGTGAGAATGACAGGATTCAGGAGCAGTCCAATCTATCATGAAATGGGAGTTTGTTGAATACAGCCCGGTAGCGACTGATATCCCAGAGGGGGAAGTAACAGACAGCATGCTGTGGGAAAATGAATTTTGGCAGACAAATGAGAACCGGTCGACAGACAATGGGCATAAACCAGCAACCAGGATGGGGCCAGCAGCAGCAACAGCCACAGTGGGGGCCCTGTTCTCCACCATTCAGAGCAACCTTCAATGGGGACCCAGAGAAACTGATTTTTTTCCTCAACCAAGTACGCTCTCACTTGAATCGCTGGGCTTATCTCTACCCAGACCCAGAGGCTACGGTCGATGTGATTGCGTCCGGCCTAGAGGGAGAAGCATCCGAATGGCTGAACAATATATATAATGAGCAAGCCCCAGAATTGGAAGACCCCCACCTCTTCCTCCTGAGTCTGAAAGAAAGATTTGAGGACCCATCCCTTGACTTAAAAGCAAGAGAACAAATCCACAAAATAAAACAAGCCGGCAGGCCTGCCCTGGAGTATGTGCGAGAGTTTCGCAAGATAGCAGGTCGGATAGAGGGGTGGGCAGAGCAGTCCCTAATCCATCACTTCATTGAGGGATTAGATGATCACCTCGCCCAGGCCTGCATTATTCGAGCAGTACCTGACTGACTGCACGAGTGGTACCAGACAATGGTGAAGCTAGATGTTCAGCTCGCCCGCTATAAAAAGCCTTCCCCACCTGAATCTGAGCAGCAACCAGAACAATCCGAACAACAATCACCCCCACGAGAACCTCCGGCTACCACGATGACTGGAAGAACCAGGCCACCTGCAAGTGCGTCAATAAAGTGTTTCCGGTGCGGAAAGAAGGGACATCGAGCAGCAAACTGTCCGGTCCCCTACCCCCAACTGCAGAGCAGTCCGGAACCAGCGATGAGAAGGAGAGCTGCCCAGCGGCTAATGAGAGAAAAATCCAACCGGGCCACGCAAGCACCTGTTACCCAGATTACACCTCCCACACAAGAGGACGCCGGGACTCCAGGTGGACCCGCCCCTGCTCTACCCTCCTTTGACGGCGACGACAAAGGGGAGAACGACCCGATGGTGAGTCGACAAATCCCATCTTTTTCACTGGCCGCCAAGCTTACAATCCCTAAGTCGGGGGCACAAATAGACTTAAACGTACTAATTGATTCTGGATGCACCCGATGCATTATTAGCCTACCCTTTGCCATGAAAATGGGCATATGGGCAAAACAACTTTCCAACCCTGTGAGGTTCGAGCAAGCTGACGGCTCCCTGATGGGAGGGACTTTAGTCACACAGTTAACTGAGCCCTTACGCCTAGAAATAGGGGCACACTGGGAATTTATTCGGTTCCTAGTGGCCCCAAAAATGACTGAGACTGTGATTCTAGGCTTAGCCTGGTTGGACAAATGGAAGCCACTTATCTGGTGGGAGAAAGGAATGAGAACTGTGAGACTACCTATAGGGCCTGAGCCTCCCACTGATTCAACTGACGTTGTGGGACACTTTAGGCCACCTAATGAGTGAGCACTCATAGCTGCCTCACCGTCACCAGATGAATCACTCATCCCCAATGAATACCGGGACTTAGCAGAGGCATTTAGTGAAAATGAATGCGATGTCCTACCCCCTCACAGACCCAATGACTGTTCTATCGAACTGGTGCCAGGAGCCAAACTTCCACGCCCGAGAATGTATGCCATGTCCCCCCTCGAGATGGAAGAGATGCAGCAATACGTGAATAAAAACTTAGCAAGGGGGTTCATTGAACGGGCCAAATCTACTGTGGGAGCCCCTGTGTTATTTAAAGAAAAAAAAGATGGGTCTCTTCGTCTCTGCGTAGACTATAAGGGCCTCAATGCTGTGAGTGTGGAAAACAGATACCCCTCCCCCTCCTAAAGGACTTATTAACTCATCTGGCTAAGGGGAGTGTCTTCACTAAATTAGACCTGAGAGAGGCGTACTACCGAGTGAGAATAAAAGAAGGAGATGAGTGGAAAACTGCCTTCAACTACCCCATGGGGAGCTATCAATTCAAAGTCATGCCATTCGGACTACAGGGGGCCCCAGCCGTATTCATGCAGTTGATTAATGAAGTCCTACATGAACACTTGTACAAAGGGGTTCTGGTGTACCTTGATGAAATTCTGATATACAGCACGAATATGACTGATCACATAAAGCTGGTGAGAGAAGTGTTAAAGAAACTATTGAATGCCAAGCTTTATGCCAAATTGTCAAAATGTGAATTTCACCAGACCCGATTAGATTACCTCAGCTACAGAATCTCCAACGAAGGCATTGAGATGGATCCAGCCAAGGTGAAAACTATAATCGAATGGCAGCCCCCCAAAACCCGCAAACAACTCCAGAGCTTTCTAGGTTTTGCCAACTTCTACCGTCAATTCATCCCCTCTTTTGCCAAAATTGCCCTACCCCTTACAGATTTACTAAAAACAGGGAAAAAAGGAGGGAAGCCGCAACCGGGCCAACCACTAGCATGGACTATGAACTGTCAAACAGCTTTTGAGAATTTAAAAAGACTATTTGCTGCCGAACTGGTCCTAAAGCACCCCTGTCTAGGGGAGCCCTTTGTAATTCAAGCCGACGCCTGGATTACTGCAGCCGGTGGCAGACCCTTCCCAACCCTGGGAAGAAATAGCTATGGACTTTATCGTAGACCTACCTGAGAGTAGAGGAAATACTGTCATCTGGACTGTAATAGACCTGTTTTCGAAGCAGGGTCATTTCATCGCCTGCAAAGGACTCCCATCCGCTCAACGACTGACTAAATTGTTCCTGAAACATATCTACCGACTGCACGGTGCCCCTAAGCAAATAATCTCAGACAGGGGGGTGCAGTTCACAGCAAAGTTCTGGAGGAGTTTTCTTAAATTAATTGGATCATCTCAAGGCTTGTCATCTGCTTTTCATCCGGCCACCAACGGAGCTGCAGAAGCCGCTAACAAAATGGTGGAGCAATATCTCAGATGCTACGTGTTTTATCAACAGATGAACTGGACTGACCTCCTCCCCTTCGCAGAGGTGGTGTATAACAATTCTGTGCACAGCAGCACTGGCTACACACCTTTCAGAGTAGCCACAGGCAAAGAGTTCAGTCCAATTCCTGAATATCCCCAAGTGCCAACCGCTTCCCAGACACTTGACCAATGGGTGAGGGGATGGGAGGAAGTTTGGAGAAACACAAAAACTGCTTTAAAAAAGACTTTTGCAACCTATAAAAAACAAGCTGACAAAAAGAGGGCTCCCCAAAGAACGTTCCAAGTTGGGGAAAAGGTTTATTTGTCAACCAAATATTTACGCCTCAAATTACCCAGCAAGAAGTTAGGACCGAAATTCTTAGGGCCTTTTCCTATCGTAAAGGTCATCAATCCAGTCACTGTAAAACTGAAACTCCCTAGACTTTTGGGTAAAATTCACCCTGTCTTCCACAGTAGCTTGTTAAATCCTTATCGGGGCTCCACTTTAAGACCTCCCCCGAAGAAAGCACCTGGGCCCCTCGTAGTTGCGGGACAGACCCATTATGAAGTGAAACATATTCTTGATTCTAGAATTTTTAAAGGGAAATTGCAGTACCTAGTACAATGGAAGGGATACCCGATGTCTGAAGCCACTTGGGTGAAATCCAGTGAGGTGAAAGCTGACAGGCTCGTCAAAAGGTTTCATACGAAATACCCCAACAAACCGAAGACTAGTCATTAATATATGCTTTTGTTTACATTACAGGATCTGTCCTTTTTGTAAGGGGGCCCGGATGTCAACGCTGTTAATATAGGATATTATTGCATTGACAAGATATGCAGAACTGTCTGGTATTTTTGGAGTTAAATCAGATGACAGGCAAAGGGAGGAGAATTATGAAGAAAGCGGGAGACTGGGAAGGGAAGTGAATCTTTGGCCTCCAGCCTAATTGGAAGACGTAAATCATGACAGTAACGTAAGGGAGGAGTTAGCAAGATAAGACAGAGGCAAGCCAGAGAAATCCAGATTCTGGCATCCGCTTTGTAATGTACCGAAGTATTGTAGCAAAACTCCTGGCAAGGAATGCAAAATAAACAAACTAAAAGAGAAAATAATGTCTCCGTTTTCAAGGAATGCTTCCTCCTTCGGACCACAACATCTGGACTGGTAAATTTCCACTTGGGGTAAACGACCTTGAAGATGCCTGGCACAAACTGGTTCCATGTTGATCTGCTCTTCCTCAGCTGTCAAACCCCCTCCCTAATTCAAACAATAGATACATACAGGTTTATTGCCCATTTGTCCCCCCCATCCCTCTCCCTTAGTTCTTTGATGGCAGGATGCCAGTGAGGCGCCAAGCCGAAGATGGTGGACCTGACATGCCAACCCCCCCTTAATAGGGATGTTAGTCCTCAATGGAACTGCATCTACATGGAGTGTCATGGCCCCGTCGGAGCCCAGGTCCGAGGAGGAGATGGAGCTGGGGCCAATGGAGGGGGATGGTGCAGTCCCTAGGGCCCAGGAGGAATGACCTGGGGAGCAGGACGAGGCAGTCCTGGGTCCCTCAGGCTTTGGAAGAGTAGGCAGGGCACAGGATGACCGAGCAAAGGGGGAGGAGATGGAAAGGGCAGGCAGTGGAGCAGAGGAGCGACGGAGCTCCAGAGACAAGCAACTGTCTCCCCCGCTCAATCCCCAAGCGCGGAGAATGGAGAGGAGGCGGAGTCAGCACAAGGCGACCCAACTACTCAGGAGGAGGGTGTCCCCCCTCCTCACAAGGCTCATCTGGGGAATAGGATTTAGGGAGACGCTGTGGGGAGGGGCTTTTAGAATAGAATAGAGCTGGAAGGGACCTTGGAGGTCTTCTAGTCCAGCCCCCTGCTCAAGCAGGAGAACCTATAGTCCATTGTAAGGGCTGACAAGGTCAGGGCTTCCCCCCCCCCTTTTCCAGTTTTTAACAGTTCAGTAATAGGTATGGCAATTTTTGCAAAAGAGGGGATGAATTGCTGATAAAAATTTGCAAACCCCCAAAAGCTTTGAAGTTGCTTGCGGGTTCGTGGAGGCTGCCATTCCAGCACGGCTTTGACCTTGGCAGGGTCCATTTCCACTCCCTCACTAGAGATTCAGTAGCCTAAGTAGTCGAGGCGCATCTGATGAAATTCGCATTTAGGAAGTTTGGCATAAAGACTAGCTTTCAACAGTTTCTTGAGCACCTCCCGAAATAACTTGACGTGTTCTTCCGTGGTTTCAGTATAGATAAGGATATCATCAAGGTAAACCAAAACCCCCTTGTATAGGTGATCGTGCAGCACTTGATTTATTAGTTGCATAAAAACTGCAGGAGCTCCTTGGAGTCCGAAAGGCATCACTTTGAACTGGAAACTCCGTAAGAGGCAATTGAACACTGTCTTCCATTCATCTCCCTCCCTAATTCACACTCGGTAATAGGCTTTCCTCAAGTCCAGCTTCGTGAAGATTTTGCCTTTGTCTAGGTGGGCTAACATGTCTTTCATCAGGAGGAGGGGGTACATATTTTCTACGCTGAAAGTGTTTAACCCTTTAAAATCAACGCAGAGCCTCAAAGACCCATCTTTCTCCTCTTTAAACAACACTGGGGCATCCACGCGTGATTTTGCCGGCTGGATGAAACCTCTGGCCAGATTTTTGTCAATATAGTCTTGCAGTTCCTCCATCTCCCTAGGTGTCATAGAGTACATTTTTGGCTTTGGAAACTTGGCTCCTGGTAGTATTTCAATTGCACAGTCGATAGCCCAATGAGGGGGGAGGGTGTTGCATTCCTTTTCACTAAAAACCTCTGCCAAATCGTGATACTCGCCGGGGATAAGTTGGATCCCTGGCAATTGTTCCACGGCAGCCTTTAACGTCTCAATAGACTTCCCCTGAGCTACGATAGCAGCAGCCCCCTTTATCTCACTGAGGTCGGTTGGTGGGAGAGGGCCAGTGGCTAATCTCAGAGTTCGCACACCGTTCTCCCACCAAATATTGGGACACCACTTGTCAAGCCAAGCCAAGCCTAGAATCACAGTCTCTTTCATCTTAGGGACCACTATGAAGCAAATTATCTCCCAGTGCTGTCCCATTTCCAGACACAATGGCTCTGTTAGGTGCGTTGCTGGGGAACCTCTGATAAGTGACCTATCTGCCTGTTCAAACTTCATGGCTAAGGGCAACAATTTGGCACGAATCCCCAGCTTAAGAACTGTGGGCAAGTTAATTAAGCATCTGGTGCAGTCTAAGTCTATTAAAACGTCTAAATCGGTTTGGGCCCGTTTTTGGCACTATAATCTTGGCGGGAATAGAAAAAGGTGGGATGGGTCGACTTACCATTGGGTCGTCTTCATCATCCTCATCGCTCTCGTAAGGCGCCGGTAGGAGCAGATGTTCAGGTGGGACTCCTGCTTCTCCTAGGGGTGGGGAGAAAATTTGGACAGCTTGCTCCTGTTTGGCCCAATTAGATTTCTTTCGTCCTGCTTGTACCTTGAACAAGATCACTCCCTGCTTTCACCTAATCAAATGCGTGGGTGAATGCGTGGTTCGTTAAGTGCACATGAGGTATCTCAGGGTGGGGAAGGCCACTGGGGGCCTAGTGATGGAACAGGCCTCCAAGGTCTCCTCGACCCACTAAGATACCTCATGCTTCCCCCTCCCTTCCTGCCGCACCAGACTCACTTACCTAGAAAAGTTCCGTCTCCTCTGCCATGATTCCTGCTTTTGAGGGAAGCTCCTGCATGTTGTAATATCGCGCCAGTTCAGGCACCCATTCTCTTTTGCAGAGAATGGGTGCCTGAACTCTCGCAGTGTTTGCAGTGCCTGTCTCCTGCTCCCCCCCAACTCCGGAGCCACGCGGCCACCACCCCCAGCCTCTTTTCAGGCGGCAGAGGCCTGGACGAGGCCTCTGATGCACAGAACAGACCTCCAGAGTCCTGCAGAAGCCTCCCCCGGCCTCCGTTCTGGGCAGCAGAGGCCTGAACAAGGCCTCTGATGCGCGGAACGGACCTCCGGAGGCCCACGGAAGCATCCCCCGGCCTCCATTCCAGGTGTCAGAGGCCTGCAGGAGGCCTCTGATGCCCAGAACAGACCTCCGGAGGCCTGCAGAAGCCTCCCCCAACCTCCGTTCTGGGCATCGGAGGCCTACAAGAGGCCTCTGATGTGTGGAACAGACCTCCAGAGGCCCGCAGAACCCTCCCCCAACCTCCGTTCCGGGTGGCAGCAGTGTGGACAAGGTCTCCGACACCCAGAATGGACCTCCAGAGGCCCGCAGAAGCCTCCCCCCGCCTTGGCAGCAAAGGCTTTTTGCAAAGCTTGCAAAAGGCTTTGCAAACGGACGGAAAGCTTCGAAGTTTCAGCCCTTACCTGCATTTGCAAAGCCTTTTGCTGCAGATCTCCACCATGCCTCCATTTACAGAGAACAGAGACCTAATGTACCGTGAGATCACACGAGATCAGTAGTGTGAGATCTCGCGCCACTGATCTCACGTGATCTTGCAGTACTTTAGGCCTCCATTCTCTGCAAATGCACCGAAGCAGTGAAACAGCCAAGAAAGTGAAGGATCTCTCGATCTTCGCAAGGTGAGTATCCACAGGCCTAGTGCCTAGGGAGATTGGGGGGGGGGGGGGGGGGGGGAATAGCCAGGGTGAATGTTGCAGTACCACTAAGGTGGTTCGTAAGGATGAACGACTGTCGTGGTGCGGCAACATTCATAATTTCGAGACTTGCTCGTAAACACTAGGGGGCGCTTATTGCGTAACTTTGAATGTTCGCTAAGGGAACATTCGTAACTCGGGGATTACCTATATTATGTTCAGTTTGGATACAGTTTTTTTGCTTTGGTTGGAGATTCTCGTTTTGTAGGTAGAGTCTCAGAGTGGCTAGAGTTGCCACATTTGCTACATGTGTAATTTGGGTCTTCTGTGTATGTACCCACACGAGTACATATGTGGAATTTATTTTGCAAATCACAACAGTCTCTTTTTCCATGACTATGTTTCTTTTCATGACTAGTTCATTTAAAAATTAAAACTTTCAAAACTTTTCAAAATGTTGAAAAATGTAAAAGATTTTTTAAAAAAATTTAAAAAATTCTAAATCAAAATTTTAAAAATGCTAAAAGGTCATTTAAAAATTTAAATTTTTTTCAATTGTTTAAAAAATTATTTAAAATTATAAAATGATTTTTTCAAAAATTTCAAAAATTGTAGTTCATCTAAAAATTCATATTTTCAAACATTTATAAAATTCCCAAAAATTTAGAATAATTGTTTTTTAAAAAAATAAACTAAAATTTTCTATTCTTAAATGTTAAGTCTTTTGGTCCCTCCTGTGACTAATGTCAAAGTACAACTTAAATGTAAGTGAGGTTGCCCTCTAGATATAGTTTGTAATGTACAGATCTATTTTTAAAAAGGCAGATGAATAAAAAGATGAAAAGAAAAATAAAATCTCAGCTGAAAAGAAAAAATGGTATCTCAGCTGAAAGTAAAAAGTGAAATATCAGCTTGTAGTTAGTGTAAAAGGTTATAGAAAAACAGTAGTTTGTAATAATACTGAAGAGGTTCTTTCCTTTAAAAATGTTGTAGTCTATAGTTTGTAATCCACAGAAGAATGTAGAGTGATAATTGCAGATAAATATAATCTGCGGTGTCTTATTGCAGTTTAGAGCACAATTTTACAATCCTTATAAATCAGTTTACAATCTCCACAAATTTGCAGTCTTTCTTTGTGGTTAGTGTAAACAAGCCTTGCCTTGTAACAGCCAGAGAGTCTATAAGCAGAGGCTTGTAGTGTGTAGAAAGAAAAAGCTGGGGCTCGCTTTCCAGCTGGGAGATCACACCGTGAAGAGAGAAAAAAATGAAGCGCCGCTGCCATTTAAAAACGGAAGAAATGAAGCCGGCTGCTCGAGAGGAGACTTTTATTTGCAAACAAAGTGAGCTTCAGCAGTTTGGTTCTGGGTCAGCTGAACCACTAACTGGGTGAGTGGGAGAGTTCTTATATGGTTCTGTGACTTTGAAGTTTGGGGTTTGTGCAATATGGGCTTTGTGTTTTAAAAGAGTATTGGGTAACTTCTATTGTGGCTGATGGCTATGTCCTGTGCTGGATTTCTGGGTGAGGGGTTGTTGGTTCTAATCCTATCACTCTGCTTTTGTTAGCTGTCAAATCTTGCTGCAAGGGGTTTCAAAAGAATTGGTCTTGAATGGATTTCTGCCAGTAGTATTTGTTTGCTTATGAATGAAGCTGTTCAGATAGAAGGCTTCCGCTTCAATAAGCTTGTTATCTCTTTAAGTACTGGCAGCTGTGTGCGGGTTAGCATTTTGTTACAATGTGTCTGGTTGGAATGTGGGATGAGCCCTAGGCAGTTTCTGTTAGTGCTTTGGCTTTTCTTTGTCGGGAGGCTTTTCCTTTTGGGTTAATTTTATAGAAAATATGGGAAGGGAAAATATGGGGGGGGGTGTAAATAACTTCTTTCAAGTGTAAACAAAGTCTTTAATAAATGATCATGCAGTTTTTTCAGGATCATTCAATGCATAAAAATTCATATTCAGTTTATTCAAGATCATTTAGTTCATACAAATTCAGTTCAGAGATTATAATCCTTATAAATATGCAGCACTTATGGTTGGAGGGGAAAAAACACCTTTGCACACAGATTGCATCTAATTCATTTTACAAATTATAATCCTTGAAAGTATGTACAGTTAATGGTAAAAAAACTATACTGTACAGTTCATATTGAAAAATTAAAAAGAGTGCAGTTGATATAAGACAAGAGAAAATAAATGCTGAGTCGCTATGATTTGTCTCCTCTGTCTTCAGCATAACAAAGGGAAGGCTTCCTCTCTTCCTAACAAAGAGTGCTGAAAGCCATGCTACTCAGCTGAACTCACAAGAGCAAAACTTTGCATCCAAGTAAAATTTTGTTTCCCACAAAGTCTTCCACTCTCTCCAATTCCAGTCTTTTCTCTATTCACTCATTTTCCTGTGGGTGCAATTCTGTGCTAATTAGGTTTTTTGAGGCTTTTGAAGAGACTATTTCTGGTCATCGATGAGGAGAGAGGTTGTTACACCTTTCCTCCCCATGCTTGTCCTGAAGTCACTACTGCCTTTTTTTTTCAGCCGTATTACACTGTTGATTCATACCTGGCCTTATGGTTTGGGGGGCTTTTAATTCTCTGAAACCAAGAGCCCTGAAGTAATTTTTTTTAGTCTGCCAGCCTTGGAAGAGTTGAGGGAAGCTTGGTTCCCACTCTAGTACAAAAGTGATTGTAGTAAATGAACTGGACTTTAAGCTCTTTTTCAGAATAAAGTTGAGAGTCCTTTCCTCCAGCTGCTACAGTTAAGAAAAGGTGGTTGCTTGTCCAAAAAGACTTAGCTGTGGGGGAGGGGAGGCATACAACCTAAATGGGCTGTGAGAATAAGTTTACTGGTTTTCATCTTTGTCCCTTAACATGACATCTGATAAGGGTGAAAGGGGGAGGAAAAACAAGGTTTGACAATATTTGATAGAGCCTCCATGGACTGGTATGGTTTATCTGAGAACAAACAAAAAATATTTTTAACAACTTTTGGCTCTGAAAGCAATCCATGCACTAAAGTGATACATTCTCGTGTATCCTCCCAACTCTGCAAGATCTCATTCAAGGAAATTATTAAGGAAATGGGAAAGTATTAAAAATCCTTTGCAGCTGAAGTAAGTAGGAATGTAATGATCAATCCAAGTTTTGCTTCAGGGTTATTTTACATGTATCTTGTCACAGTATAGGAGCCTGCTCTGCAGTCATGCTAACCCAGGGGTGTCAAACTGGCGGCCTGCGGGCCAGATGTGTCATGCGCAGGCCACGCCCACCCCGGTTCCACAAAGGCAAAAAAGTCATGATATGTCACGATACGTCACGTGATGTGATTGAGTTTCACACCCGTGTGCTAACCTCTTCTGATTTATCTCCCCTAAAAATCAGCTTATCCATCTCATCATGTAATATGGCTCAAGAACCAGCTGTGGCTAGGTAAGCAATGGATCACCCCCATGAAAGGCACGAAGGTGATCAACTGGAATTTTTTCCATCCTCTGCATTGTGAAATCAGGCAGTCCTTTTGGATCTCTGGATAGTGATGCTGAGCCTTTCACGTGTACTCTGGTTACTTTACAAACAGGAAAAAAAATAGAAATGTGGAATTATGGCAAAAGAAGGCAAACACTTCAGGTTCTGGTAAGCTATGACACACATACCCTCCACCCAAGGTTTTCCTGGAATGTGTGGCAAAAGGCTGATATCCAAGCCAGGTGACTTACCAGATTCTGAAGTTGGAAACAGCCCAAGCAAGTTATAGCTCTCATCAATTTTCTTAAAGACTCTTTAACAGCTATTCTTTATCCTGTCCAACCATGGGTCATTGAAGAAAGGGAAGCCACTCACCCTGAATTCCAATCACATCACCCAGTATATGCAACAGAAACCTCCATGACAGAAGGTTTGAGCCCCACATGTGGAAACAAAAACCTAATTCCTTGCCAGTGGACACAACTGAGAGAGCTACAGGAACAGACCTGAAATTGCCCAATGGAACCTGGATGTGCATTCAACAACAGTCTTAGCACTAATGGGTGTAGATCAATCAATCAATCAATCAACCAATCAGAATAGAGCTGGAAGGGACCTTGGGGGTCTTCTAGTCCAACCTCCTGCTCAAGCAGGAGAACCTATACCATTTCAGACAAGTGACTGGTCAGTCTCTTCTTAAAAACCTCCAGAGATGAGGCACCCACAACTTCTGATGGCAAGCTGTTCCACTGGTTAATTGTCCTCACTGTTAGGAAGTTTCTCCTTATTTCCAGGTTACTTCTCTCCTTGATTAGTTTCCATCCATTGTTTCTTGTCCTGCCCTCTAGTGCTTTAGAAAATAAGTTGAACCCCTCCTCTTTGTGGCAACCTCTCAAATACAGGAATACTGGTATAATGTCTCCCTAGTCCTTTTCTCTAGACTAGCCAAACCCAAATCCTGCAACCATTCTTCATATGTTTTAGTCTCCAGGCCTTTAATCATCTTAGTTGCTCTTCTTTGCACTTTTTCCAAAGTCTCAACATCTTTTTTGTAATGTGGTGACCAAAACTGGATGCAGTATGCCAGGTGTGGTCTTACTAAGGATTTATAAAACGTTACTAATACTTCATGTGATTTTGATTCTATGCCTCTGTTTAGTGATCATCCACTAGGACTCCAAGGTTCCTCTCACAGTTATTGTTTTTAAGCCAAGTTTCGCCTAATCTGTACTTGCACCTTTGATTTTTCCTGCCTAGGTGTAAAACCTTGCTTTTTTCCACATTAAATTTCATGTTGTTGGATAGGGCCCATTGTTCAAGTCTCTCAAGATCTTTTTGGATCCTGAGCTTGTCTTCTGGGGTGTTGGCTATTCCTGCCAGCTTAGTGTCATCTGCAAATTTGATTAGTTCCCCTTCTATTCACTCATCTAAGTCATTTATGAAGATACTGAAGAGTACTGGGCATAAGACGGAACCTTGTGGTACCTCACTGCTTACTTCCCTCCATGTAGATGTAGTACGGTTTGTCAGCCAGTTACAAATCCATCTGGAGGTGATGCTGTCTATCCCACATTTTTCTAGCTTACCAAGAGGTAGGTTGCGGCCTACTTTGTTGAATGCCTTCCTGAAGTCTAAGTGTACTATGTCCACAGAATTTCGCTGGTCTACTAATTTAGTCACTTTGTCAAAGAATGAAATAAGATTGGTTTGGCATGATGTGTTTTTAACAAATCCATGCTGGCTTTTAGTTATAACTTTATTTGTTTCTAAATGTTCACAGATCGGTCTGTAGTTTCTTGGGTCTATTTCCCCCCCTTTTTTTGAAGATGGGAACCACATCAGCTCTTTTCCAATCCTCAGGTAATTCCCCGGTGTTCCAGGATTTTTGAAAGATATGGTACAATGGTTCTGAGATAACATCTGCCAGCTCCTTCAGAACTCTGGTGTGATGGGAGTTAGTTAGACATGCAATATTGTAATAAGAGATGATAAGGCATGGCGGGATAAAAAACTGGGCGGAAAGCCAGCATTTCAAACTAATTGGAGAATGTTATTTATGACTGTTAGTTGTACGAGGGAATTGTGCTTTGATCTATGTGCAGAAGGGAGGGGAAGTCAGATTTTGGCTGCCGAAGCTATGCTGCTCGATTAAAGATTCTTTAAGGTAAACAATGCCTCAAAGTTCTTTGAAGAGTTTCATCTGTCAGAACCATGACATTAAGCCAAAATCTCCAAACTTTCTAAATTATTTAGGGGACCTGAGCCCCAGTCGCTATCCCTAGACTTGGGGGATAAGCTGGCAAAGATTCAGGGAAGATTTTATCATGAAGGAAGACAAATTGCCTGAAGCCAGTTTCCCGGCAGCAGCTGCTACCCCAGGGGGGGAAGCGACAGCAAGCAAGCCGGTGGAGAAAGAGCTTTTGCAGGCCTCCCAGCTGGGAGCAAAACACAAGCAGCTAGGAGAGCTGATCTGGTCGTCAGACTGGGACAAGCCCAACGGAGACTCCAGACGCCTCGAGACGGCCTTGCCACCCTCAAGGGCTTCAAAGGCAGATGAGGTGGAGCTACCATGAAGGGATTCCCACATATTGCATTCCCCAGACCAGTGGAGAGCAGCCAGAGCGACTGCCACTGAGGAATCGGGTGAGTGCAAATATCTGCCTGCAGCTCGTAGTCAGCCAGTGGAAAATTTGGCAGAAAAATTTGAGGAGCTAGAAGTGAGAAGCGGGGAACAACTCCTGCTGAGAGAGGCCCCCAGCCCTTCCTTCGCAGATCAGACAGCCTTCCAGCTGCTGAAGTCCCCTGCCAGGGCCTCCAGCTCCCTGCAGCAATGGGAAGTTTGGCAGCCCCTGCACATGGAAGGTCAACAACCTCTGAGCTTGCAGCAGCTAATAGAGGCCTTGCAACAGCTTGGGGTGATGCAGAAGCCAGGAGATCAGCAACTGGTGGGAGGTCGACCGCACCAAGGGGGTTGGTCGCCGCCCCTGCACGCACAGCAACCGCTGAGGGGTCCGCAAATGAGGGAGATCCAGCAGCAACCCCCGCACAACCATTGAGGGACCTACAGCAGCAGAGGGCGCCACAACTCCCAGCTGGCCAACAGCAGGGAAGACAACAGCAGCCCCCACCCAGACAGCAACCTTTGGGAGACCTCCGGCAACTCAGAAGGCCAATACTGCCGGTATTGCAACCACAGCAGGGGGGTTGGCCACAGCCCCCGAATGTGCAACCCCTGGGAATATGGCAGCAGCCAGGGTGGGGCCAGCAGCAACTTGGGGTGCAACAGCCACAGTGGGGGGCCCATCAGCCAGTCATTGCTCCACCTTTCAGAGCAACCTTCGATGGGGACCCAGAGAAGCTATTTTTTTTTCTCAACCAAGTGCGCTCTCATTTGAACCGCTGGGCCACGGGTCGGCAACCCGCGGCTCCGGAGCCGCATGCGGCTCTTTGAGCCTTCTCCTGCGGCTCCAGTCCTCCTCCATCATTTGCAGAGAGAGAGAGAGACAGACAGAGGCACTTGCACTTCCCTTCTCTCTCTCTCTCTCTCTCTCATGTGGACTTATGGGGCTCCTGATTGGCCCTGTGCCCGGGCGCCCTGCCCCTGGCCTGGGAGAAGCGCAGCCAGGAAGTCCCTTTCCCAGCCTGGCCCCGTCCGAAGCGCACGTGGCCAGGGAGCCACGTGGGGCAGCCCCGGGATCCCCCCTGGGAGCAGCCTGCCGGAGCCTCCGCTGAGCAGGCCAGCCCTCCCGCAAGCCGCGGCCCCAGGAAAGGGGTCTGCCCCGTTTAGGATCAGCGTTGCTCTGTCTCCCAACCACTGAAGGCGCACGGCTCGCTTTGAACAGGATCAGCCCCCTCGAAGTCCCGTGCTTCCCCTGAAGTCCACTGGGAGATGGGAGGGGAGGCGGCAGCAGCTGCTCTCTCAAGGGACCTCTCGCCAGCCCGGTGGATCTGCTGGGCGACCCCCGCCCGGGAAAGGGAGGTAGGCAACGAGCACCAGATCCCCGCAGGGGAAGCTTGCTCCGTCCATCCTTTCCTTTCGGGTGCTGTTTCTGAAAAGAGGGGGGGGACCCAATTGGAGCAGGAGGACCCCTCCCCATCCCATCCCCACACCTGCCGGTGTCCCGCGGCTTCCTGGGGAGCCTGGCTCGGGGCTTGGGGGGGAGAGGAAGCCGGGCGCTGTAGGAGCCCCAGAGCTGGAGGGAAGAAAAGCCGCCTGGAAGGATCAGTGCATGTTGGCCGGGGGTTTCCTCTCCTTGGGGCAGGGGTCCTAGGAGCCTGGCTCCCCCCACAGCCCGGTGCTGGGTTTCCCCCCCCCCCCGAGTATACTGCAGGCTGGTTTGCAGGGGGGGGGCTGCAGTGGGGTCCCCAGATGGGCAGGGCAGGGAATTGGGTCTCGGCTGGGTCTTCTTTAAGACCCCGGGGTGTCTCTTCCTGATTTTGCTCAGCTCCGGGTCTTTGCTCCGAAGAGAGCCTGGCTGAGCAGCTTTGGGGGTCTTCCGAGGGGGGCTGGCTGTGCTGCTCACTGCTCAGAGCTGGAGGGTCGACCCCCGCCCCGCAGAGAGAGCGAGAGAGCGCAATTGAAGGAATTTGCCAGGGTGACCGAGCGCTGATGTTCAGCCTTGCACCACGTGGCAGTTGAAGTCCACCACCCCTCCTCTGAAAGTTGCAGAGGTTGAGAAACACAGCTAGAAGGACTGCCAGCTTTATTTAGCCTGGCAGGCTCGTTTGAGATTTGGAGGTAGGGGCGTGTTGTGGCTGCTCTAACAAAATGGCTAACTGATGGGTGTCTATGTTTTCTCTAAGTGAGTTTCTCTGCTATGGAGATCAGGAGGGCAGAGACCTATTCAAAAGAGAGTGATTTATTAGAATTCTCCAAGAGAAAGAAAAAAGGAAGGGGGGGAGAGAGAGAAGGAGAGGAAAGAGAGAGAGGGGGGAAAGAGATAAAGAGAGAGGGGAGAGGAAAGAGAGCAAGAGAAAGAGAGAGAGAGGAAAGAAAGGGGGGAGAGAAAGAGAGAGAGGAAAGTGGGGGAGAGGAAAGAGCGAGGGGGGAGAGGAAAGAGAGAGAAAGAGGGAGAGGAAAGAGAAAGGGGGAGAGGAAAGAGAAAGAGAGAGAGGAAAGAGAAAGAGAGAGAGGAAAGTGGGGGAGAGGAAAGAGCGAGAGGGGGAGAGGAAAGAGAGAGAGAAAGAGGGAGAGGAAAGAGAAAGAGAGAGAAGGAGAGGAAAGAGGGGGGAAGCGCAAGTGCCTCTCTCTCTCTCGCAAGTGCCTCTCTCTCTCTCTCTCTCACACACACACACTGAGTGGGGGAAGAGGACTGGCAGACCAAGGGAAGAGGGAGGGAGAGAGAGAGAGAGACAGAGAGAGAGAGAGACCCTTTTGACATCTAAAATGAAGATAACACTGCATATATCCTTATATATATATATATATATATATATATATATATAATAAAGGTAAAAAAGGATATATGCAGTGTTATCTTCATTTTAGATATCAAAAGGGTTTTGCGGCTCCCAGTGTTTTGTTTTCAGGGGGAAACGGGTCCAAGTGGCTCTTTGAGTGTTTTGGGTTGCCTACCCCTGCGCTGGGCCTATCTCTACCCTGACCCAGGCGCTATGGTTGATTTGATTGCGTCTAGCTTAGAGGGAGAAGCATCCGAATGGCTGAACAATTTATATAATGAGCAAGCCCCCGAATTGGAGGACCCCCACCTCTTCCTCCTGGGAGTGAGAGAAAGATTTGAGGACCCATCCATTGCTCTCAAAGCAGAAGAACAAATCCATAAGATAAAAGAAGCCGGCAGGCCTGCCCTGGAGTACGTACGAGAGTTCCGCAAGTTAGCCGGTCGGATAGAGAGGTGGCCTGAGCAGTCCATAGTCCATCACTTCAGGGAAGGGTTGGATGATCACCTCTCTCAAGCCTGCATCTATTGAGCAGTACCTGATCAGCTGCAAGAATGGTACCAGGTGGCGGTAAGACTAGATGTCCAGCTCGCCTGCTATAAGAAGCCTCCCCCACCTGAAGCCGAGTCAAGGCCAGAGCAACCCCAACTGCAACCACCACCCCGAAAACCTCCAACTGCTGCGACTGCTGAAAGACCCAGGCCACCTGCAGGCCCACCAATCAAGTGCTTCCGATGCGGACAGCAGGGACATCGAGCAGCGAACTGCCCAGTTCCCTACCCCCAACAGCAGAGTAGACCGGGACCAGCAGCGAGAAAGAAACCTGCCCAGCAGCCAACGAGAGAGAAATCCAACCGGATCACACAGGAACCTGTTGCCCAGGTCACATCCCCCATACAGGAGGATGCCGGGACTCAGGCTGGACCCGCCCCCCCACTACCCTCTTTCGACAGCGACGATGAAGGAGAGAACAACCCGATGGTGAGTCGACACGTCCCACCTTTCTCACTGCCTGCCAAACTCATAATCCCTAAGTCAGGGGCACAGGCAGACTTAAAAGTGCTAGTGGATTCCGGATTCTCCCGATGCGTCATTAGCTTGCCATTTGCCATGAAAATGGGCATACGAGCAAAACTGCTCTCCAAACCCGTGAGGTTTGAGCAAGCCGATGGCTCCCTAATGGGAGGGACTTTAGTCACACAATTAACTGAGCCCCTATGCCTAGAAATAGGTGAGCACTGGGAGTTTATTCGCTTCTTGGTGGCTCCAAAAATGACTGAGGCTGTGATCCTAGGATTAGCCTGGTTGGACAAATGGAAGCCATTTATCTGGTGGGAGAAAGGAATGAGAACTGTGAGGCTAACAATAGGGCCTAAACCCCCCACTGATTCAACCGACGTTACAGAAAACTTTAGGCCACCTAATGAGCGAGCGCACATGGCTGCCTCACCGCCACCAGGCGAGCCACTCATCCCCATTGAGTACCGGGATCTAGTGGAGGCATTTAGTGAGAAAGAATGCGATGCCCTGCCTCCTCACCGACCCAATGATTGCTCTATCGAACTGTTGCCAGCAGCCAAACTCCCACGACCGAGAATGTACGCTATGCCCCCCCTCGAAATGGAGGAGATGCAGCGATACGTGAACAAAAACCTAGCGAGGGGGTTCATTGAACGGGCCAAGTCTGCTGTGGGAGCCCCTGTGTTGTTTAGAGAAAACAAAGATGGGTCTCTTCGTCTCTGCATTGATTATAAAGGTCTGAATGCGGTGAGTGTGGAAAATAAATACCTCCTCCCCCTCCTGAAGGACTTACCCACCTGGCTAAGGGGAGTGTCTTCACTAAATTAGACCTGAGAGAGGCATATTACCGGGTGAGAATAAAGGAGGGAGATGAGTGGAAAACTGCCTTCAACTGCCCCATGGGGAGCTATCAGTTCAAAGTCATGCCATTTGGACTACAGGGGGCCCCAGCCGTATTCATGCAGTTGATTAATGAGGTCCTACATGATCATATCTCAGATGTTATATTTCCTACCAACAAACCAACTGGACCGACCTCCTCCCTTTTGCAGAGGTGGCTTACAACAACTCTGTTCACAGCAGCACTGGCTTCACGCCTTTCAGAGTAGCTACAGGAAAAGAGTTCAGCCCAATACCTGAATACCCTCAAGCGCCCTCCACTTCTCAGACACTTGATCAATGGGTGAGGGGGTGGGAAGAGGTTTGGAAAGCTACGAAAGCTGCTTTAAAAAAGACTTCCGAGACTTATAAAAGGCAGGCAGACAAAAAGAGAGCCCCTCAAAGAACATTCCAAGTTGGGGAAAAGGTCTATCTGTCGACTAAATATTTACGCCTTAAATTACCCAGTAAGAAATTAGGCTTTTAGGAAGAATTCACCCTGTCTTCCATTGCAGCTTGTTGAAACCTTTGCGAGAATCCACTTTAAGACCTCCCCCTAAGAAGGCACCCGGACCCCTCGTAGTGGCGGGTCAAACTCACTATGAAGTAAAGCGTATTCTTGATTCTAGAATTTTTAAAGGGAAATTGCAGTACCTAGTACAATGGAAGGGATACTCGCTATCTGAAGACACTTGGGTGAAATCTAGCGATGTGAAAGCCGACAGACTCATCAAAAGGTTCTATAAGAAACACCCTAACAAACCGAGAGACAGTCCCTAACATATGCTTTTGTTTGCGCTACAGGATCTGTCCTTTTTGTAAGGGGGGCCGGATGTCAACGCTGCTAACATTGGATGTTCTTGCTTTGACAACATATGGAGATGCAGCCTTTTTCTTTATTATGGTTTACTCTTAGAATTAGATGATATTGGGGGGGGGGGGGGAGGAATGTGATGGGAGTTAGTTAGACATACAATATTGTAATAAGAGATGATAAGGCATGGTGGGATAAACTGTGCGGAAAGCCAGCATTTCAAACTAATTGGAGAATGTGATTTATGACTGTTAGTTGTAGGCGAGAATTGTGCTTTGATCTATGTGCAGAAGGGAAGGGAAGTCAGATTTTGGCTTCGACTATGTACGTGCCGAAGCTATGCTGCTCGATTAAAGATTCTTTAAGGTAAACAATGCCTCAAAGTTCTTTGAAGAGTTTCATCTGTCAGAACCATGACATTTGGGATGTAATCCATGAGGTCCTGGTGAGTTATATTCATCAAGATCAGATAAGTGTTCTCTAACCATTTTCTTGCTTATTTTAATTTATATTTCTAGTCTGTCTTTTACAGTTAGGTTTTTGGTAGGTTGGGCTATAGCAGCGATGGCGAACCTTTTAGAGACCGAGTGCCCAAACTGCAACCCAAAACCCATTTATTTATTGCTGGGTGCTGGGTGGGCGTGGCCGACTGGGTAGGCATGGCCACGATGATGCTCGTGGGGAGGGACGCCTGTGGGGGCCGGGCAGGGTTGGGGGAGATCCAGGGGGTCTCTGGCAGGTGGGGCAGTGGGCCGGAGGCTCGTTCTGCGGGGTGAGGCTAGGCGAGGCAGGGTGGGTGTACCAGTTGCCATGGGGCAAGGCAAGGTGAGGCAGGACCCGGAGCAGCTGCTGCCTGACACCATCGGCCCCCACACACAGAGGCCAGCTAGCGCATGGGGGCCGACGGCGTCCATCAGCAGCCACAGCCTGCTGGCTGTCCTGAATCATGGCAGCCCCATCGGCGTGGGCGGAGACGGCCCCGGGACGGCCGGAAAGGAGCCCTCACCTGGTGCGGGCCCTGTCTACACGGTGGCTCTGATGGGGGCGGCAGCTGCTGCTCCTCCTCCTGCTCCGAGCCCCTTGACAGGCCAACCACAGAGGGAAGCAGGAGGCGGCGGAGGTGATCCCTGCATCGCCAAGCCCAGCTGGCAGCAGATCTGGAAGCTAAGCTGTGCCGCCCATCCTCACGCTGATGGAGGCAGCGGCGGGGGAAGGGGAGCTGTGGCGCACGCCCACCCCTCCCCGCTGCCACCCCACATCGTCCCGCACGCGTGTCCCGGAGGCACACGCAGGACGATGTGGGGCAGCAGCGGCAAAGTGTGGACGCATGCCAGATCCTGCCTTCCCCCGCCACTGCTGCCCCCACCAGCGCGAGGATGGGCAGCACAGCTTCGCTTCCAGATCTGCTGCCTGACACCATCGGCCCAGGCCAGGCAAGGGCTTCCTTCCGGCTGTCCTGGGGCCATCTCTGCCCGTGCCGATTGGGCTCCGTGGCCAGTTTGCCATTATGCAGGACAGCCAGCATGCTGTGGCTGCTGACGGACACTGTCGGCCCCCATGCGCTCGCTGGTCTCCCGCCGCTGCCTCCACCAGCACGAGGATGGGCGGCACAGCTTCGCTTCCAGATCTGCTGCCAGCCGGGCTTGGTGATGCAGGGATCACCGCCGCTGCCTCCTGCTTCCCTGTGTGGTTGGCTGGTCAAAGGGCTCGGAGCAGCAGGAGGAGCAGCAGCCACTGCCCACGTCAAAGCCACCGTGTAGACAGGGCCCGCACCAGGAGCAGCAGCAGCCAGGCCGGACGAGGGCTCACTTCCGGCCATCCTGGGGCCGTCTCCACCTGCACCGATGGGGCTGCGCTGCAGAAGGGAGATGGCGGCTCTGATTCCCCCCTGCTGGCCACCTCCCCGGCCCCCTGCCCGGTGCCCCTTCTATGCAATCCTACGTGACCACAGTGTGGATGAGAGGCTCAGCTGGTGGGGGGTGGCTTTCCTCCGCGGAGGCCTCCCGGCCCTCCCGCCCCCCCCTAGCCAGACCCCCTCACCTTCCCCTGGCCGGGACCTGATGACACCCACCCTCCTGCACCCACCCCAGCCGACCCCCTGAGCAGCCCAGCCCAACCAAGATGGAGGGAAGGCGAGGCAGAGAAGCAGTTGTTAAATGATTTGAAACCCACCACTGGTCGCTTCCAAAGGCCGCTCACTCACTCTCCCGCCAAAACTGCTCCTTTTATAGGTTCCCTCACCCCGCCCAGCTCTCGCAGCTGTTCCCAGACTCCGCATGCGTGGAGAGGGAGAGGGGAGGAGCCCGGCCCTGCGTCCCTCTGTCTATGGCAATGGCGCGCGTGCCCACAGGGATGGCTCTGCGTGCCGCTATAGTTTCTTTTTGCGTGGAGACTCATGCAAAGAATGAGTTACGCAGCTCTGCTTTCTCTCTACTACCTGTTACTTCCTTGCCATCTTCTCTCTTAAGTGGACCTACTGTTTCCTTGACTTTTTTCTTTATTTATATGTTATTTATATGTTGAAAGAAACTTTTTTTATTATCTTTGACTCTTGTTGAAAATAATAATAATAATAATAATAATAATAATAATAATAATAATAATAATAATAATAATAATAATAATAAAGTTGGAAGGGACCTTGGAGGTCATCTAGTCCAACCCCCTGCTCAGGCAGGAAACCCTATACCATTTCAGACAAATGGCTGTCCAGTCTCTTCTTAAAAACTTCCAGTCTTGGAGCATTCACAGCTTCTGGAGGCAGGTTGTTCCACTGATTAATTGTTCTAACTGTCAGGAAATTTCTCCTTAGTTCTAGGTTGCTTCTCTCTTTGGTTAGTTTCCATCCATTGCTTCTTGTCCTGCCTTCAGGTGCTTTGGAGAATAGCTTGACTCCCTCTTCTTTGTGGCAACCCCAAGTAGTACATTGTGGTATACTTTATCAAATTCCTTACTGAAGTCCAAGTAAATTATATCCACAGCATTCCTCTGGTCCACTAATTTTGTCACCTGGTCAAAGAATGCAATAAGATTTGTCTGGCATGATCTGTTTTTGACAAACCCATGTTGGCTTTTGGTAATGACTTGGTTTGCCTCTAGGTGTTCGCTGATTCGTTGCTTGATTATCTTTTCCAGAATCTTCCCAGGTCAGGCTGATAGGTCTGTAGTTTCCTGGATCCATTTTTTTCCCTTTTTTGAAGATGGGAACTACATCAGCTCTTTTCCAGTCCTCTGGTAGTTCCCCAGTGCTCCAGGATCTTTGAAAGATATAGTTCAGTGGTTCTGAGATCACATCTTAACTTGTGTTTCTAATCTGTTTTTTACAGTACTGTTTTTGATAGGTTGGACTGTTTTTTCCCTTTGTGTAAAGACAGATGCAAAAAACGAGTTAAATAGTTCTGCTTTCTTCCTGTTGCTTGTCACCTTCTTGCCACTTTCTCCCACTAATGGACCAATCATTTCCTTAACTTTTTTCTTGCTTTTTACATGTTGAAAGAAGCTTTTTGTCATGGTTCCGAAAGAAGAAGCTCTTCAAAGAACTTTGAGGCATTGTTTTCCTTAAAAAATCTTTAATAGCAACATAGCTTCGACACGTACATAGATGAAGCCAAAACCTGAAATCTCCTCCCCCAAACACACAGTATCTAAGCATAATTCACTCCTTCATTCAACAGTCATTAATCACATTCTCCAATTAGTTTGAAGTGCGAACTTTCCCTCCCATTCCATAACCCGCCATTACTTATCTCCTCTTATTACAACCAACCTTGAAGAATACTCTACTGAGATATTGTTATGGCTAACTAGTCCCCAAGCACATTCTTCCCCCTCCCCTCCAGCACCATCTAATTCTAACTCTAAAAGTAATACACAGGTTAAATAGAAAATGTCTGCATCTTCATATATTGTCAAGCAAGAACATCCGATGTTAGCAGCATTGACATCCGCCCCCCCTTACAAAAAGGTCAGATCCTGCAATGTAAACAAAAGCATATGTTAAGGACTATTTTTCGGTTTGTTGGGGTGTTTCGCATGAAACCTTTTGATGAGTCTGTCAGCTTTCACCTCACTGGATTTCACCCAGGTGGCTTCAGACAACGGGTATCCCTTCCATTGTACTAGGTATTGCAATTTCCCTTTAAAAATTCTAGAGTCAAGAATACGTTTCACTTCATAGTGGGTCTGTCCCACAACTACGAGGGGCCCAAGTGCCTTCTTAGGGGGAGGTCTTAAAGTGGAGCCCCAATAAGGTTTCAACAAGCTGCAATGGAAGACAGGGTGAATTCTACCTAAAAGTCTAGGGAGTTTTAGTTCTACGGTGACCGGATTGATGATCCTTACAATAGGAAAAGGCCCCAAGAATTTCGGTCCTAACTTCTTACTGGGTAATTTGAGGCGTAAATATTTGGTCGACAGATAAACATTGTCCCCAACTTGGAATGTTCTTTGGGGAGCCCTCTTTTTATCAGCCTGCTTTTTATAGGTTTCAAAAGTCTTTTTTAAAGCAGTTTTCGTGTTTCTCCAAACTTCTTCCCATCCCCTCACCCATTGGTCGAGTGTCTGGGAAGCGGATGGCACCTGAGGGTATTCAGGTATTGGACTGAACTCTTTTCCTGTGGCTACTCTGAAAGGT
The DNA here is from genome assembly GCA_023970755.1 of Azemiops feae. Taxonomy (NCBI): domain Eukaryota; kingdom Metazoa; phylum Chordata; class Lepidosauria; order Squamata; family Viperidae; genus Azemiops; species Azemiops feae. Next base: position 38,801 of record JALGBA010002595.1, read on the forward strand.
GTGTAGCCAGTGCTGCTGTGCACAGAATGATTGTACGCCACCTCCACGAAAGGGAGGAGGTCAGTCCAGTTCGTCTGTTGATAAGACACGTAGCATCTGAGATATTGCTCCACCATTTTGTTAGCGGCTTCTGCAGCGCCATTGGTAGCCGGATGAAAAGCAGATGATAAACCTTGAGATGATCCAATTAATTTAAGAAAACTCCTCCAAAACCTCGCTGTGAATTGCACCCCCCTGTCCGAAATTATTCGCTTAGGGGCGCCATGCAGCTGGTAGATATGTTTCAGGAACAATTTGGTCAGTCGTTGGGCAGATGGGAGTCCTTTTCAGGCAATGAAATGAGCCTGCTTCGAGAACAGGTCTATCACAGTCCAGATGACAGTATTTCCTCTACTTTCAGGTAGGTCTACTATAAAGTCCATAGCTATTTCTTCCCATGGTTAAGAAGGGTCTGCCACCGGCTGCAGTAACCCAGGGGTTTTCCCTGGGATTCTTTTCATTGTGGCACATACGGTACAACTCTTTACATAGTTTTCCACATACCGTTTCACCCCGGCCACCAAAATTGCCGGCGGGTGAGATGTAGAGCTTTTAGATATCCAAAGTGTCCAGCCTGTTTTACATCATGGCTGTGTTTGAGAGCATTAAGACGGAGGGCTTCAGGCAAATATAGTTTCCCCCCTTTGTAAGCCAAGCCATCCCTGCATGTTAGGGAGGTTTGATTATCTTTGAACCATTGATCGGTGAGGAGCTCTTGTTTTATTTTCTTTACCCCAGGGTCATCAGGATTAGGGACTCTGTGAGGCGTGAGTTGAGCGGCAGGTTGTGGACTGGAGATAATTGCCTCATGAATCTCTTCGCGTTCGCTTTTGTACTGGGGCAATATCGATAGCGCATCAGCTAGGAAGTTTTTTCTTCCCGGTATGTACTTTAGAGTGAAGTTGAAACGGTTAAAGTACTGTGCCCACCGTACTTGCTTTGGGGACAATTTGCGAGGAGTTTTCAGTGCCTCTAGGTTTTTGTGATCTGTCCATACTTCAAAAGGCACCTTGCTCCCTTCTAGATAGTGTCGCCAGTTTAATAGCCCCCACCTAATCGCGAAGGGCTCTTTCTCCCAGATTGCCCATCTCTGCTCGCTTTCAGTAAGGTGTAGGCACAGGGTTGCAGGACCCCACTTTTGTTCTTTTGCAGTAATACAGCTTCAACTGCCACATCGCTGGCGTCGGCTTGAATTACAAAGGGCTCCCCTGGGCAGGGGTGCTTTAGGACCGGTTCAGCAGCAAATAGTCTCTTTAAATTCTCAAAAGCTGTTTGACAGCCCATCGTCCATGCTAGTGGTTGGCCCGGTCGCGGCTTCCCTCCTCTTTTGCCTGTTTTAAGTAATTCTGTAAGGGGTAGGGCAATCTTGGCAAAAGAGGGGATGAATTAACGATAGAAGTTGGCAAAACCTAAAAAGCTCTGGAGCTGTTTGCGAGTCTTTGGGGGCTGCCATTCGATTATAGCTTTCACCTTGGCTGGATCCATTTCAATGCCCTCGTTGGAAATTCTGTAGCCAAGATAATCTAATCGGGTCTGGTGAAATTCACATTTTGACAATTTGGCATAAAGTTTGGCATTCAATAGTTTCTTTAACACGTTTGATAATGTTAAATGGAATTTTATGTTGACTCAACTTAAACAGATGGATTTTGGGGAAAAAATTATAAACATGTTTAAAACAATCTATTCCAAACAAGAAGCAAAAGTAATTATAAATGGAGAACTAACAAATAGCGTCCAAATACAAAAAGGCACAAGACAAGGTTGCCCACTATCCCCTCTATTATTTATTCTTTGTTTAGAAGCACTCACAAGAATAATTCGAAAAGACAAGCTGATCAAAGGATTAGAAATTAGAAAAGAGACATTTAAATTACAGGCTTATGCAGATGATTTAGTTTTCATTTTGGAAGACCCCTTAGAATCTGGAACAAGATTATTACAGGAGCTGGAAAATTATGGAGATGTCGCGGGGTTGAAGATTAATAAAGAAAAAACTAAAATGTTAGTTAAAAACATGTCCAATTTACAAGAAACTGAGCTAGTAGACAAAATCAATATCCAGACATCTAAAAAAGTAAGGTATTTGGGGATACAACTGTCGGTAAGATGTACTACACTCAAAAGAGAAAATTATGACAAATTAATAGACCAAATCATAGTAGATTTAGACAGATGGAAAAATTTGCAGCTCTCCTTTATGGGGAGAATAGCGACAATCAAGATGAACATACTTCCCAAACTACTCTTTTTATTCCAATGTGTACCAATTAAATTAGGTAAGGCTTTTTTTGAAAATTTAAACAGAGTTACATCCAAATTTATATGGCAAGGTAGAAAACCGAGAATTAAATTAAAACTATTACAGGATGCAAAGGAAAGAGGAGGGCTCGGCCTCCCGGATTGGGAAAAATATTATCAAGCAGCAATATTGGTATGGATAAAGGATTGGATACACTTAAGGAACAGAAGACTACTGGCATTAGAAGGCCATGATATGCAAATAGGGTGGCATGCCATAATGTGGGACGGGAAATATAAGGCTCACCAGTATTTCCAGAACCACCATATTAGACGGGCACTATTAGACGTGTGGATAAAAATTAAAAAATTTAATTATATAGAGAGCCCTAATTGGCTATCCATATTAGAGATATTTATGCACCCCAAATTCATAAATTTAGGAAGAGTAACCACATATAAAGATATCTTAGACGAGAATGGAGACCTGAAAACAAGGAAAAGACTATTAGAAGATGGTATAGAGTTGGAATGGTGGGCATACTTACAAATACAGTCGCGATACAGAAAAGACAAAAAAGAACCAGGGATAAAATTAGAGTATACCCAATTAGATAAAATCCTTCTAGGAACAGAAGATCAAATGATAAAAAAGATATATCAATATTTATTAGAACAAGATTTGTTAGAAGAACAGGTAAAAGAAACAATGTTAATCTGGAGCAAAAGATTTGGTTATAATATTGACTTAGATAATTGGCAATCATTATGGGACAGAAATAGGTTAACGCTAGCCACCTCTTATAAAGAAAATCTATACAAGATGTTTTATAGATGGCACCTTCCCCCTACAAGGCTAGCAAAAATAGATAAAAAAATCTCACCGACATGCTGGAAATGTAGAAGGTTTCCAGGGACTTATTATCACATGTGGTGGGAATGTTCAAAAGCGAAAAACTTTTGGCACCAGATAAAAAATTGGCTGGAAGAAATACTACTACAAAAAATTGATTTAAAACCAGAAATCTTCTTATTAGGGATTATTAATGATAAATTTAGCAAAGCATCTTTCTACTCATTTAATCATTTTAAAAAAAATAGTTTCTTTAACACATCTCTCACCAGCTTTATATGATCAGTCATATTCGTGCTGTATATCAGGATATCATCAAGATACACCAGAACCCCTTTGTATAAGTGATCATGTAGGGTCTCAGTAATTAACTGCATGAATATGGCTGGGGCCCTCTGTAGTCCAAATGGCATGACTTTGAACTGATAGCTCCCCATAGGGCAGTTGAAGGCAGTTTTCCACTCGTCTCCCTCCTTTATTCTCACCCGGTAGTATGCCTCTCTCAGGTCTTAATTTAGTGAAGACACTCCCCTTAGCCAGGTGGGTTAGTAAGTCTTTCAGGAGGGGGAGGGGATATTTATTTTCCACACTCACAGCGTTGAGACCCTTATAGTCTACGCAGAGACGAAGAGACCCATCTTTTTTTTCTTTAAATAACACGGGGGCTCCCACGGTAGATTTGGCCCATTCAATGAACCCCCTCGCTAGGTTTTTGTTCATGTATCGCTGCATCTCCTCCATTTCTAGGGGGGACATAGCGTACATTCTCGAGCGTGGGAGTTTGGCTCCCGGCACCAGTTCGATAGAGCAGTCATTGGGTCTGTGAGGGGGCAGGGCATCGCATTCATTTTCACTAAATACCTCCGCTAGGTCCCGGTATTCGCTGGGGATGAGTGGTTCACCTGGTGACGGTGAGGCAGCCACATGCGCTCTCTCATTAGGTGGCCTAAAGTGTTCCGCAACGTCTGTTGAATCGGGGGGTGTTAGGCCCTATTGGTAGCCTCACAGTCCTCATTCCTTTCTACCACCAGATAAACGGCTTCCATTTGTCCAACCAGGCTAGCCCTAGGATCACAGCCTCAGTCATTTTTGGAGCTACCAGGAAGCGAATAAACTCCCAGTGCTCACCTATTTCTAGGCGTAGGGGCTCAGTTAATTGCGTGACAAGAGTCCCTCCCATCAGGGAGCCATCGGCTTGCTCACCTCACGGGCTTGGAGAGCAATTTTGCTCGTATACCCAATTTCATGGCAAAGGGCAAGCTAATAATACATCGGGAGCATCAAGAATCAACTAGCACTTTTAAATCTGCCTGTGCTCCAGATTTAGGGATTATTAGTTTTGCAGGCAGTGAAAAAGGTGGGACGTGTCGACTCACCATCGGGTCGTTCTCTCCTTCGTCGTCGCTGTCGAAAGAGGGCAGAGCGGGGGTGGATCCAGCCTTAGTCCCGGCGTCCTCCTGTGTGGGGGATGTGACTTGGGCAACCGGTTCCTGTGTGATCCAGTTAGATTTTTCTCTCGTTGGCTGATCAGGTTTCTTCCTCGCTGCAGCTCCCGGTCTGCTCTGCTGTTGGGGGTAGGGAACTGGGCAGTTCGCTGCTTGATGACCCTGCTGTCCGCATTGGAAGCATGTGATTGGCGGGCCTGCAGGTGGCCTGGGCCTTTCAGCAGTTGTAGCCGTTGGAGGTTTTCGGGGTGGTGGTTGTCGTCTGGGTCACTCTGGTTTTGGCTCGGTTTCCGGTGGGGGAGGCTTCTTATAGCGGGTGAGCTGAACGTCTAGCTTCACCGCTGCCTGGTACCATTCTTGCAGCTGATCAGGTACTGCTCGATAGATGCAGGCCTGAGAGAGGTGGTCGTCTAATCCCTCAATGAAGTGATAGATTAGGGATTGCTCAGACCACCCCTCTATTCGACCTGCTATCTTGCGGAACTCTCGCACGTACTCCAGGGCAGGCCTGCCGGCTTGTTTTATTTTGTGGATTTGTTCTCCTGCTTTGAGGCCAATGGATGGGTCCTCAAATCTTTCTCTCAGCCCTAGGAGGAAGAGGTGGGGGTCCTCCAATTCAGGGGCTTGCTCATTATATAAATTGTTCAGCCATTCGGAAGCTTCTCCTTCTAGGCTAGACGCAATCACATCGACCATGGCACCTGGGTCCGGGTAGAGATAGGCCCAGCGGTTCAAATGAGAGCGCACTTGGTTGAGAAAAAAAATCAGCTCCTCTGGGTCCCCATCAAAGGTTGCAATTATAGGCTGTTGCGGCCTCCACTGTGGCTGTTGCTGCTGGCCCCACCCTGGCTGCTGGTGCAACGGCTGCTGGGCTCCCCACTGCACTCGTGGCCCCCCCAGTTGCTGCTGGCCCCATCCTGGCTGCTGATCCAATGGCTGCTGAGCTCTCCACTGTCGATGTGGCACCCCCAGTTGCAGCTGGCCCCACCCTGGCTGTTCCCGTATGCCCAGGGGTTGCACGTTCGGGGGCTGCGGCCATCCCCCCTGCTGTGGTTGCAATACCGGTAGTACTTTTTTTGTTATTTTTGACTTTTGTCGCAAGCCTTAGTTCATTTTGAGCCTTAGCTTTCCTCACTTCATCTTTGCAGGCTCGAGCTATTTGCTGATATTCTGACTTAGTTATGTGCCCCTCTTTCCACTTTCTATACTTGTCCTTTTTATCTTTCAATTTGTCAGAGATTTCTTTATGCAGCCATGCTGGCTTCTTTTGAGAGCTGTCATTTTTCTTCTTCGTTGGTATTGTGCTAGACTGGGCTTTTATAATCTCACTTTTCAAAATTTCCCAAGCTTCTTGAGTTGTTTTCCCCTTGACGATTTTCATCCATGGAATTTTTCTTAGGCTTTCTCTGAGTTTCTTAAAATCAGCTCTTTTAAAGTTTAAGACACTGGCTGGATTATGTTCTATTGCTTCTGTTTGCATTATATTGAATTCCAATATGACGTGGTCACTCTCCACTTATAATATAAAATATGAAAATACAAGAGCAAATAGTAGGGAACAAAGGTAAGGGAAAGAGAAAAAGAGAAGTGTGGAAAAGGGGGGGGAAGAAAAAAAAGGCTTTGACTTCCGACTCTCTCTGTTGCAGTAAAATAAGGCATTAGCATCGAACCTCAACTTTTTACATTTCTATGGTAGTATGAACTAGCCATTTCTATATCAACAAATCAATCTAATCAGTAAAACCCAAAATCAAAGTATCATTTTTTCCACCTCAAGCACAAAGTCCAAAAGCGGTTTCCTAGTAGAAACAAAAGTACTTATATTCTTTTCTTTTATCAAAACAGTCAATTTAGCCATCTCTGCTAACTCCATCAACTTTTGTAGCCATTTGTCCATGGTGGGAATTGAAACATCCTTCTATTTTTGTGCGTAGAGTAGTCTTGCTGCCATCAACATACAGTATATAAAATCAGAGTTCCAATTTTTTTCCCCAAGTCTTTTTCCATTAGACTCAGAAGAAAAGTTTCTGGTTTTATCTTTATATTCACTTTAAGAATTTTCTGCATTAGAATATGAATCCTACTCCAATATTTCTTTGCTTTATCACATGTCCACCATAAATGATAAAAAGTCCCTTCTTTACATTTACATTTCCAACATTCATATGAGATACCTTTATAAATTCTAGATAACTTATCTGGTGTTAAAAACCAGCGATACATCATCTTAACAAAAGTTTTCTTTTAAATTATAATTTAGTGTGAATTTTAAGCCTTTTGTCCACATATTCCCATTGTTCAACCATCACATTATACCGAAAGTTCCTTGCCCACTGAATCATACAATGTTTTACATGTTAGTAGTATGTAGTACATACCATTTTTCTTATATGGCTTAAGCCCCTCCCCTTCGTGACATCACTTCCCCCTCCTTGGAGGACTCTTCTGTATCCCACAATCCCTTGCACCGTAAGTACGGTGACGTCACTTCAGCCGGGATGAGACTTAGGTGACCTAAAACGGCTGGATTGTTTACACAGACCAGGAAGTGAATGCAATAGCACAGCAAACTAAGCAGCAGATACAGAACCTTTTGAACCGTATTTCCAGGGATATAAGTCCCAACGATTATGTGCAACTGAGGTTGGATGCCGAGGAATTAGGTAGACCTCTCTTTAGGTGATCACTCCCCCGTTCTGAAGGTGCACAAACAATTAGTTGTTAGGATTCTTACTTATTATAGTACAAAGAACATAATGAACACAGAGTGAAAATAAAAAAGGAGCCCTGCCATACATTTAAATTATTTTGGGGGGTTTGGGGACAAAACTCATCAAAAGTCGTAATAACAGCGGTTTCTAAAATACTCAATATATCTGTGAATTACATGCCATACCTTGCATTTCCATGTCTTCTGCTCCATATGCCGTGACTGCTGGCTGCTCCATCTCCTGCTCCTGCTCCTCCCTGGTACCATGTGTAGTGTTCAGTTGTGGTTCACCACCCCATTGAGCTCCTTGTGAAACAGTGTCCTTTGGGAATTTAGCACACAACTGCCCATTCCACCAGTCTGTAAGGAACAAGTACAGCAAGGAGCCATTGTCTTCTCACATTTGTTACAGTAAAAAAAGTACTTAATGACTCTACCCTGAATTAGGAGACCCTCCTTCCACATTTTTGTTTGGGCATTGACACCCATTAAAAGCTATAACAGATATTGTTTTTTCAATACAGCAGGCATCCCTGTGAATTAAATACTATACCTTCTAATTCATTTTCCTGTGTCCCTTGTAATGGTAAAATCCTGGGACCTGTGTTATATCTGACTCATTGAGAATCTGTGGGTGTTGTAAAAGTAGCAAACAGCTCATCTTCCTCACATTCTGAAATAAGCATTGAAACAGACAGGAATCAGTCTTGCTACACAAATGTACAATCCCCTAATATTTGCATGGTAAAAGGAAAAAGAATACCTTCACAAGCTTTAACACATTGTGAATCTGACGCCTCCTCCTAATAAACACAAGGCATAAGTTTTAAATATTGTTCATGAATCTTGACATGCAGTGTCTTGAAAATAAGCCATAAAAGCCCTTATAAGCCATAAAAGCACTTACATTAGTAGTGTCCATCCTGAAGAGGTCTTCTTTTTACTGACCGCTGTAACAGAGCCAACGGTTAACTGACCACTATATTCTTATCAGTTTCAGGCAGACACATTTCCAGCCCCCTTGCTGTTGACGTCAAATTTATTCCAGTAAATATGTTGGATACCCTAAAGATTTAACACATACTTGGTTTTTTGCAAAATCATGCAGACCCCCACCACACCCTCTGTCACCCCCACTCCTACCCACCACTTCCAAATAGTCACTACCAAAAAGAAATTGCAACAGTTTTCAAATGCTTCAGTATATGTGTTTAATTTGCAATTCAATCCATTCACATTAACATTTTCATGTAATTCATTTCTGATACAGTTTGACATATCATTCTCTTGACAGACATAGGAGTCTCGTTACGTATATTCATCATTAAAGCCAGTGGCTTTCTTTCTTAATACATTGAATGCAGTCCTTAGAATAGAGCTGGAAGGGATCTTGGAGGTCTTCTAGTCCAGCCCCCTGCTTGAGCAGGAGAACCTATACCATTTCAGACAAGTGACTGTCTAGTCTCTTCTTAAAAATCTCCAGTGATGGGCTTCCGGTTCCGGATCGCGGCACATGCAGTCGCACCGAGAGATCCGTCTCTCCCACCGGCTGTTTTCCCTCCGCCGGTAGACCCTTAATCGGGTCGAAAGTCACCCTGGAGGGGCGACCACCATTGAGGAGGCCCTCGTTTGACTGGGGAAGGGCGGCAGCTCCTTCCTCAGTCCGAGCCAGCTCCTTAGGGCCATCGGAGAAAAGATCGGCCAGTAAAATGGACGATCACTTTGCTGCACCAGCCGAAAGCCAGAAGAACAACTAAGCATAAAGAACCCCCGTGGAGAATCTGGGTGAGACCTTTCCTCCCCCTTCTTTCCCTAATTACTCTCCTGTAAAAAGCTTTTGTATTTGAATTACTTCCCTGCTGTGAGAGAGCAGCGTTTGGGCACTTGGGAAAAACAGCTTTGGGAATTGAAAAAAAAATAAACCAGTTAATTTTTTATTGACTATTTAACTCCTGGAATACTGAGGGAGCCTGAAATCATTTCTATTTTTGATTATTACTATTATAACTACGCTATCTACTATTTTGGAGAGGCCTTTCTTCTTTATTTTTTTAATGTGAAAAATAACAAATCTATTAACTTGGAAAGAAAGACCTTATACCCTGCTGAGGACATCTTATGACGAAAAGTGTTACTGCAACTGTATATTTTTTTTCATTCATTGCTGGAGGATGGCTTTAACCTTCAAAGGATGATAAGAGTAAGATAACTGAAACAGCTGTGTGGTGATTTGGTCTACTAAGAAATGGAGGTGAATATTTGTTGACTTTTACGAAATATAGCCTTCACTAAAAGATTAAAAGATCCTTTCACCACTGACATGGAGGTACTTAACACACAGCTGGATTATGAGCTTATACTGGAAAAAATCTTGGAAGCCACGGAGGATATGAACTCTTCCAAATTTTGACAGATCAAGTTATAGGTCGAAGAACAGTGGAGAAGGAGCAGAGTGGCGCTAAAGAGACTAGTGAGCAATATATACAACCTAAAGAGGAACCATATCTACAACTCAACTATGAAACTACACCGGGAGAAATTGTGGAAACTAAGGAACAAATCAACTTTATACAACCCCAAATGCAATCTATGGAGAAGCTTGATGATCAAAGAATAATTTTAACTGAGATGCCTGAAGCATCAACATCAATAGAGACTGACACTCAGATACAAGTTATTGAAAATTGTGATAATGTGGATAAACAATTAGTAACTACAACATGGAATAAAACGGCTTCCACCATCCAAAGGCTACTAGAAGAAAGAGAAGAGAACTTTGACCAGTCTGAAGCGTTGAGGAATACTGACTTTCTAATATTGTGGTTTGATGATGCAGGAACTTTATTATGGAAACCGGTGTGGCACAGAAAGAAACCTAGAGTTAGATTTAAAAATGTGTTTTAAAATTTCATTTAATGGTTTTAAAAAGGCTTTTGAGATTTTGACTGATTTAATAACTAACGGAGTACGTGAATTCTGTAAGAGGATATCCTTTGTAATAATATTTTGTTTTAGATATGATAATTACTTGGAGAGGTAAACTTTATCTACTGGGTTAAAAAGACTTTCTATAGACATAGATGAATTGATAGAATATATATTTAAATCAGATAGAAATGTATCTATTGGACTGATATTTTTATTTTAAATAAGATAATTATTTTGTAATAGAAGAAGAATAAGAGGGATTGGTGACGAGAAGAAATGGTATTAATGAAGAAAACATAAGAATGTTATTGTGGGAATAATGTACTCATTTTAGATATAATTATTATGTTAAAAAGGGAAATGAAGGACACCCAAAGTGTTAATAATATGTCTATTTAAGGCTAATTGGAATATGGTAACTGTAAATTAGTAAAGCCTAAAAACAGGACTTGGATTTTTATAATTGAAATGTGATTGATGTTTGATAGGATTGTTTGAAGTTTATTTAGAAATGTATTAATTTGAATATGCAATACTATATGAGGGAATTAGAGAGGGAATTTTCAATGTATCAATTTGAGCTATATATCTGTGATTTTTCTTTTGGATGTTTGATATACCCATCTCCACGGTGTTTCCTAGGCACCTTGATGTAACCTTTCCACCCCCATAAAAATCCAATAAAATATATTTAAAAAAAAAAAAAAATCTCCAGTGATGGAGCGCCCACGATTTCTGAAGGCAAGCTGTTCCACTGGTTAATTGTCCTCACTGTTAGGAAGTTTCTCCTTAATTCCAGGTTGCTTCTCTCTTTGGTCAGTTTCCAACCATTGTTTCTTGTCTTGCCCTTTGGTGCTTTGGAGAACAGTTTGACGCCCTCTTCTTTGTGGCAGCCCCTCAAATACTGGAATACTGCTATCATGTCACCCGTTTCTTCTTTTCTTTAGACTAGCCAAACCCAAGTCCTGCAGCCGTTCTTCATATGTTTTAGTCTCCAGGCCTTTGATCATTTTAGTTGCTCTTCTCTGAACTTTTTCCAAGGTCTCAACATCTTTTTTGTAGTATGGTGACCAAAATTGGTTGCAGTATTCCAGGTATGGTCTTACTAGGGTTTTATAAAGTGGTACTAATACTTCTCGTGATCTTGATTCTATGCCTCTGTTTATACAACCCAGGATTGTGTTAGTTTTTTTGGCTGCTGCTGCACACTGCTGGCTCATAGTCAAGTGATCGTCCACTAGGACTTCAAGGTCCCTCTCACAGTTACTGTTTTTGAGCCAGGTCTCGCCCAATCTGTACTTGTACCTTTGATTTTTCCTGCCTAAATGTAAAACTTTGCTTTTCTCCACATTAATATTCATTTTGTTGGATAGGGCCCATTGTTCAAGTTTGTCAAGATCTTTTTGGATCCTGAGCTTGTCTTCTGAGGTGTTGGCTACTCCTGCCAGTTTAGTGTCATCTGCAAACATCCAGTGTGTCACGTATGAAATATAATTTATTCATTTTGTCTGAAATGTTAATGATTACCCATACAATTTGGGGTATAGAGATTTGAAGACACAGTCTTTTAATAATGTCTGTTTCATCGGTTCCATCCCTTTGGTCTTCATTTTGTAGATATCCCATTAGGCAATGATGCAGTATCTTTACAATACAGCTCTTGACAATTTGCAAAAGGCCATTGTTATGATGAATATCCAGTTCTGAAAGAAGAAATATCATACGTTACATATCCATTTTCTACTCATGAAAATTCTACTTTTTCTCATCGTCAATGACAAATCTTGACCACCAAATTACGCTTACTCTCATTAATATTATAGATTTTACTACTTTTCCTAACTCGACGGCCTCTCTTTGCTGGTTCAGGTATCAGATTTACATCAAATAAATTGTCAGTGGTCTCCAATTTAGCATCTCCTTTATTACGCTCTTCCATGTTCTTAAAAGGCTGCTAGGCTTTAAAGGCAGAAATTCAAAGCCAACTGCAGAGGCTCCTTTTATCAGACCCTGCAAAAGGCCACGCCTGTGGTCAAGCATGTGCAGCCAACATGGGTCGTGAGCCCTGCTCTGACACGTATTTATGTCATTTTATGTTTAGTCCCTAGCTCCTCTGTATCCTCCCAATAACCCTTATTTTTTCTCTTCTTATGGGGACCTCTTTGAATGCATCTGTATTTGCACACTTACAGCAAGCTAGTGTGACAGTTCAGGGAGATTCCCCAACCCTGTTAATTTTTGTTCTTTCCCCCTGTCTTTTAACGCAAGCCCCTGAAACCTTATGGAAAAAAGCAAAACACACACACACGTACACACAAAAGGCTTTTTGCAAAATAGGATTTATTTTTTTACATCTATTCACTGTAAAACAGACTAGAAAAACAGAGGAGGCAATACCTACATTCCTTGCATTACAGCAGCAGCAGGCAGGGTCCGGGGGGACCAGTGCTGCTTAGTTTGCTGTGCTATTGCATTCACTTCCTGATCTGTGTAAACAATCCAGCCGTTTTAGGTCACCTAAGTCCAGTGGTGGGATTCAGCCGGTTCGCACCGGTTCGGTAGAACCAGTACCTAATTTCTTTTGAGTTTGGAGAACCGGTTGATGCATGGTAGAAACGACCCCCTCCTGCCCCCACTTGGACCCATGCTGCTTGACACCATCGGCCCAGGCCGGGCAAGGGCTTCCTTCCGGCTATCCCGGGGCCGTCTCTGCCCGCGCCGATTGGGCTCCGTGGCCAGTTCGCCATTATGCAGGACAGCCAGCATGCTGTGGCTGCTGACGGACACCGTCGGCCCCCATGCGCTCGCTGGCCTCTGTGTGCGGGGGCCGATGGTGTCAGGCAGCAGATCCGGAAGCGAAGCTGTGCCGCCCATCCTCGCGCTGGTGGGGGCGGCGGCGGCGGGGGAAGGCGGGATCTGGCATGCGCCCACCCTTTGCCGCTGCCGCCCCACATCGTCCCGCGTGCGCCTCAGGGACGTGCGTGCGGGACGATGTGGGGTGGCAGCGGGGAGGGGTGGGTGTGCACCACAGCTCACCTTCCCCCGCCGCTGCCTCCACCAGTGCGAGGATGGGCGGCACAGCTTTGCTTCCAGATCTGCTGCCGGCCGGGCTTGGCGATGCAGGGATCACCGCCGCCGCCTCCTGCTTCCCTCTGTGGTTGGCCGGTCAAGGGGCTCAGAGCAGGAGGAGGAGCTGCAGCCGTCGCCCCCGTCAGAGCCACCGTGTAGACAGGGCCCGCACCACGTGAGGGCTCCTTTCCGGCCGTCCCGGGGCCGTCTCCGCCCACGCCGATGGGGCTGCCATGATGCAGGACAGCCAGCAGGCTGTGGCGGCTGACGGACACCGTCAGCCCCCACGTGCTAGCTGGCCTCTGTGTGTGGGGGCCGATGGTGTCAGGCAGCAGCTGCTCCGGGTCCTGCCTCGCCTTCCCTTGCCCCGCGGCAATTGGCACACCCACCCTGTCTCGCCTCGCCTCACCCCGCAGAACGAGCCTCCGGCCCACCGCCCCACCTGCCAGAGACCCCCTGGATCTCCCCCAACCCTGCCCGGCCCCCACAGGCATCCCTCCCCATGAGCATCATCGAGGTGGCCATGCCCACCCAGTCAGCCATGACCACCGTGGCCATGCCCACCCAGTCAGCCACGCCCACCCAGCACCCAGCGATAAATAAATGGGTTTTGGGTTGCAGTTTGGGCACTCGGTCTCTAAAAGGTTCGCCATCACTGGTATAGGGTTTCCTGCCTGAGCAGGGGGTTGGACTAGATGACCTCCAAGGTCCCTTCCAATTTTATTATTATTATTGATCATCGCACAGTCAGCCAGATGTTCAGACTGGATTTGGCATTTTTGTCTACCTATCGAGTCCTTACCAAGGACCTGGGATAGGCAGATGTGGATGTTTGATGGTATTACAGATATCGTCGCAGGATGGAAGCAGTTCCTAGTAAGGCCGCCTTTTGCAATTGACTAATGGCGAATTTGTCAATGCCGATGGTGTCCAAGTGGTGCTCCAGTTGTTTTGGGATTGCACCCAAGGCGCCTGGCCTATTACTAATGGTACTACCCTTGCTTGCCTTTGCCACAGTCTTTCTATTTCTATTTGTAGGTCTTTGTATTTTGTTATCTTCTCCAGTTCTTTCTCCTCTATTCTGCTGTCTCCAGGCACTGCCACGTCCACTATCCAGACTTTTTTGTCTTTCTTATCGACAATTGTTAAGTCCGGGGTGTTATGTTGCAGGTGCTTGTCTGTTTGAATTCTGAAGTCCCAGAGCAGTTTAATTTTATCATTTTCTATGACTTCCTCTATTTTATGATCCCACCAGTTCTTGCTTACAGGCAAATGATATTTCTTGCAGATCTTCCAATGCACCATTGTTGCTACTTTGTCATGTCGCTGCTTGTAGTCAGTCTGTGCGATCTTCTTGCAGCAGCTTACCAGGTGGTCCACTGTTTCTTCAGCTTCTTTGCATAGGCGGCACTTACTGTCTGTTGTTGTCTTCTCAATTTTGACTTTGTATGCATTTGTCCTTAAGGCTTGGTCTTGTGCAGCCAGAATTAGTCACTCGGTCTCTTTCTTCAATGTTCCTGCTCTTAGCCATTGCCAGGTCTTGTTATTATCTGCTTTCCCAGCTATTTTTTTAACATACTGGCCATGTAGTGCTTTGTCATCCCATGCCTCTATTCTGTTCTTCATTTGGTCTTTCTTGTAGGCCAGTTTGGTCTCTCCAGTAGTCAGTAAGCCTTCCTGATATACTAATTTCAGTGCATCTTCATCATTGTCCTTCAGATATTCTTCCAAAGCCATTTTTTGTTCTTCAACCATCTGATGTACTTGCAGCATTCCACGCCCACCTATTTGCCTTGGTAGATAGAGTCTGTCAATGTCACTGCGTGGATGAAGGGCATGATTCATTGTCATTATTTTTCTGGTCTTCCTATCCATTGCTTTTAGTTCTGCTTGAGTCCAGTCCACTATTCCAGCTGTGTATCTAATGACTGGAATTGCCTAGGTGTTGATTGCCTTCATGGTATTTCCTCCATTGAGTTTGGACTTTAAGATCTTCTTCACTCTCTTGATGTATTCACCTCTAATCTTTTTCTTGACTTCAGTGTGCTTGATGTTGTCAGCTTGAAGGATACCCAAGTATTTGTAGTAATCTTCCTCATACAGACTCTTAATGTTATTTTCGTGGGGCATCTTGATTCCTTCAGTTTTCACTATTTTTCCTTGTTTGATAGTAAGTGTGGCACATTTGTCCAAGCCAAACTCCATTGCAATATCTTGGCTATATATACGGACAGTGTTGAGCAGCGATTCTATTTCAGATGATGTTTTTCCATACAGCTTCAGATCATCCATGTAAAGGAGGTGGGATAGTCTGGCAGATGTTTTTGATGTTTGATAGCCATATCCTGAGTTATTCAGTATTGTTGACAGAGGAAACAGTGCAATAACAAATAGTGGTGATAATGAATCTCCTTGAAATATTCCTCTCTTGATATTAACCTCTCCCAAGTCTCTCATCATTGACCTGCAACTGTGTCTTCCATTGTGCCATCGATCTTTGCACAAATTTTCTGATGTTTCTACTGACTCCTGTTATTTCTAGGCACTTGATTATCCAGTCATGTGGCAGAGAGTCAAATGCCTTTTTGTAGTCAATCCATGCCACATTCAGGTTGGTCTTCCTTTTCTTGCAGTTTTCCAAGATCATTTTGTCTATTAGGAGTTGATCTTTTGTTCCTCTGCTATTGGGGCGGTTTCCTTTCTGCTCAGGTGGAAAGAGATTGTTTTCAACTAGATGCTGTTGTACTGCATCAGCTACCACACCAGTTAGCAATTTGAAAGTTGTTGGTAAGCAGGTAATTGGCCTGTAGTTGCCTGGTGTTGCCCCTTTTGCTGGATTTTTCATTATTAGGTAGGTTTTCCCAGTTGTTAGCCACTTTTCAATTTCTCCTCCTTGTAGTATATTGTTGAACTGCTTGGCAATGAGTGGTTATATAACAGTTAGATGTTTCAACCAAAACCCATGCAGTTCATCTTCACCTAGTGCTGACCAATTTTTGATCTTCCTTGCTCTTTTTTCTACCATTTTTGTTGTTATTACTAGTTCTTTCATTTCAACTTCTGTTTTATTTGCATCCACCTCTTTTAACCAAGCCGCATCCTTGTTGTATTTCTTTGGGTTATCCCATATCTGCTTCCAGAACTGCACTGTTTCTTCCTTGTCAGGTACTGGCTGATTCATTGCAGTTTCTCCATTGATGGATTGGTAGAAACGTTTCTGATTGGATTGAAATTGGAGGTTCTGCCTATAATTTGCAATTCGAGCTTCGTATCTACTGATTTTCCTGGCTATAGCTGTTATTTGCTGCTTTATTATTTCCAGTGCTTCCTTGATCTTCCTTGTTTCTAAGTGGTATTTCTTGATTAGGTATTCTTTGGTCTTCTTTTGACACCTGATTGGACCAACAAGATTCTCACAGAAATTTCTTTAACCATTTTATTGACAATTCTGGTGGCCAAAGATGAAAAAGGGCATAGAAGCTTACAGTATGTGGCCAGCTGCCCTGTGTGCGCTTCAATGAAACGAATGCCCAGGGAGCCCCCAGGTTATTGCAGCCAGTAGCCAACCTGACGAACCACTGAGAGGAAATCTCCATGGACTTTATTGTGGACTTGCCAGAGGGTGCGGGGAACACTGTAATTTGGACCATTATGGACTTATTCTCCAAGTAGGCACATTTTGTGGCATGTCCAAAGATTCCCTGTGCCTGAACCCTGGCAAAGCTCTTCACACAACATATCTACCGACTGCACGGAGTCCCACAATGCATCTTCTCAGACCGTGGGGTGCAGTTCACCACAAAATTTTGGCGGGAATTCCTTAAGCTGATTGGCTCCTCACAGGGCCTCAGTTCCACCTACCATCCCAGTACCAATGGAGCCTGTGAACGAACCAATTCAGTGTTAGAGTAGTACCTGAGATGTTATGTCAATTACCAACAGACCAATTGGGCCAAACTCCTGCCTTTTGCAGAAGTGGCATATAACTCTGTGCATAGTAACACAGGATTTTTACCCCTTTCAGGATTGCTAGTGGGGTGGAGTTTGTGCCAATGCCAGAGATCCCTCAGCGGTGCCCGTCCTCGGTGTCATTGGTTGAGTGGATGGAAACCTTAAAGGAAACGTGGGGGGTAGTGCGCAGAGCATTACAGAAAGCTAGGGAAACACAAAAGAAGCAAGTAGACAAAAAAGGGCAGCACAGGGGAAATTCAAGGTGGGAGATAAAGTGTACCTGTCTACAAAATTTCTCAACCTGAGGCAGCCTTGTAAAAAACTGGGTCCAAAGTATATAGGGCCTTTCCCAATTACCCGGATTGTAAATCCGGTTACTGTAGAATTGCAGCTGCCAAAAAACCTTAAGTGAGTCCACCCTGTATTTCACTGCAGCCTGCTGAAACCTTTCTGCAGCTCGGAATTAAGACCCGCTGTGGAAGCACCTCCTCCTAGTTTGGTCAAAGGAGAGGAACATTATGAAACTAAAGAGATTCTTAATTCCCAGTACCATAGAGGGAAACTGCAGTATTTAATACTGTATTATGGAGAGGCTACCCTCTAGCTGATGCAGAATGGGTGGCAGCGACAGATGTGAAGGCAGCTAGGTTAGTGCGCAGATTTCATGCCGTGCATCCAGGCTGGCCCAAGTGAGGGTGGTCTTGGAAGTGGACAGTAATGTCTAATGTTGTGTGCACTGTTGTGTCTTATTTTCTAGGGCTATCATTCTTCTGGAGGGTCAGCATTTCAAACCTGACTCACACCATAGTTGCCTGTACCTGCTTTTGCTCGCAGCTTTGCCAAACAATGACGGGAGGAGGGTGGTGAATTCCTAAGGGTGGAGAGAGGCTATGGAACGCAAGTGAACTGTCTGTTTCCGGGGAGACGTTATCTAAGAAGGCTGAGTGATGAAGAATGTTTTGACTGAAGCAGACAGCTTTTCCCAAAGCAAAAGAACTGAACTCAATTGGTGAACTATGAACTGTGGGTGGCCTGGAGGGGAAAAGGGAGTTACCTATATGGGTTTTCGCAGGAAAAATCCCAGAGCTGACTTTGCTTCTGCTGTGCCTAGATGGATTTTTCAATAAAGCTACACTCTTGGTTAATTTAAAGAGCCGGGAGTTTCTTTTGTTGAATGTGCCAAATGGGATGGTTGACATTAAGTCAGCTTTCAAAGTAGTGCCTACCTGGATCCCACCAGTAGGCCAAAGACCCGAGAAGTCGGCAACAGGCAAAGAATAGGAGGAGAGGAAGAAGCCGGAGGAGCCCCTGGCTCAAGAAGCCCCGGGAGTACTGCAGACCAGGGTAGGGGTGCAGCCGGCAGGCGCTCATCCCAAACTGAGGGCTGAAAACCAGAACCGCAGTCGTTGAGCTTAAGGGAACGACTGCAGGACGCCCCGTATCAGAGACTGAAGACTCGCTGGGCAGCAAACGTGGGAAAGGTGGAAAAGGCCAAGAACCCCCTAATCCCCGCAGGAGTTAACGTGACCCGAGGAAGCAAATGGAAGGCGAGGTGGCCAGTTGAATGGGACGAGCCGGTCGAATGGAAGCTTCCCACTGCCGCCCGCAGCCCATCAATGGAGCAGCTAGGAGAGAGGTTTGGAGGCCTGGAGATCAAGGGAGCAGAGTCATTGGGAGCCAGGGCAACCGTGGCCGGGACAGGGGCAGTGAAGTCGCTTACTACCCCGTCCCCTCCCCTCCTGCAGCTGGTGGTGCCAGCACCTGCCGGGACGATTGGATTCCCCTTGCAGGGAGTAGTAGCAGCAGATTTTGCCATCCTTCCCCCCGCATGGTAGCGAGTGGCCCCAGTGGCTCAGGCAGGAGACGAGGCCCCTCCAGCTCTCCTTCTGGCAGTAGCAGCGGTCCTACCACCTGGATACATTGTGGTGAGAGACGAGCGACCACTCCCCCCTCTCACAGTTCAGTTCGATGGGGACACAGGCAACCTGGCTCACTTCTTAGCCCAGATGGGGCACCACATGGAGTACTATGGGGGAATGTAGGCAGACGATGCAGCCCGGGTTCACGCAGTGCCGTCCAACCTGGAGGGCGGTGCATCTGGATGGCTGGTGTCCCTGCATGATGCTCGGGCACAGGAGCTGGGTGACCTAGATGCATTCATGCAGAACTGCGAGGGCGGTTCAAGGATCCCATGGTGGCCCAGCGTGCTGAATCCCGCATCCGCACCCTTAAGCAGGAAAAGCAACCGGTGCCAGAGTACATCCAGGACTTCCGCAGCAATCTTCCTGACTGACCTGAATGCATGCTGGTATACTAAATCTGAGGGGGGCTAGATTGAGAGCTATACCAGAACTGCATACCCCAAAG
This sequence comes from Azemiops feae, assembly GCA_023970755.1. Taxonomy (NCBI): domain Eukaryota; kingdom Metazoa; phylum Chordata; class Lepidosauria; order Squamata; family Viperidae; genus Azemiops; species Azemiops feae. Next base: position 58,404 of record JALGBA010002595.1, read on the forward strand.
GGTGCCGTGGAAATTGCAAGCGTGGTTCCGAGTGACTGGCGAAGTGGAGATCGACTTGATGGAGTTCAGGAGCACACCACACAGGAAAGACGGCCCCACAGAGCACCCGAGTGATGCCAAGGCCCCTGGGGGAAAGGGGTGTGTGCCCTTGGCAGGAGGAGGCAAGCCTCGCTGAGCCCCGGGGCCTTGCTTCCGCTGCAGAAAGGAGGGTCATCGAGCAGCCAAGTGCCTCGCACCACAACCAGCAACCACTCCGCCACCCACCAACCAACCCAAGAAGAGACCCCCGGTGAAGTGGAAGGAGAAAACACGTGTGGGGCAGCAAGTCATTGAGTTCTTTCCTCAGTCCAGCGAGGAGAACTACGACCAACCCCCAAAAGGGTCTGGTCTTCTACGAGAGCGACAATGAGGGGGAAGATGACACGATGGTGTTGGGTGGAGATTGTGGTACCCTCCTCATGGGTTAGAGCCACTAATTCCAGCAGAGTATCGTGACCTAGCTTGAGATTTTTAATGAAAAGGAATCACATGTGCTCCCACCTCATCGACCTACCAACTATGCAATAGAGATCATGCCAGAGCCAAACTGCGTACGCCAAAAATGTACGCTATGACCCCCAGAGAGATGGATGAGCTCCGAGCGTTTATAGACAAGAACCTAGCGATAGGGTTCATCCAGTCAACAAAATCAAAAATGGTAGCCCCGGTGCTTCTCAAAGAAAAGAAGGACGGGTCCCTTAGACTGTGCATCGACTACAGGGGACTGAACTGTATATGTGTGGAAAACGTGTACCCTCTCCCCCTTTATGAGGGACATGCTAGGCTAGGCTATTTGGCAAAGGGAAAAATCTTCACGAAGCTGGAGCAGTGATGGCGAACCTTTTAGAGACCGAGTGCCCAAACTGCAACCCAAAACCCACTTATGCATCGTCGGGTGCTGGGTGGGCGTGGCCCATTGGGTGGGCGTGGCCCATTGGGTGGGCGTGGCTGCGGTGGTCACGGCAGACTGGGTGGGCGTGGCCACCTCGATGTTGCTCCTGGGGAGGGACGCCTTTGGGGGCCAGGCAGGGTTGGGGGAGATCCAGGAGGTCTCTGGTGGGTGGGATGGTGGGCAGGAGGCTCGTCCTGCAGGGTGAGGCGAGGCGAGGCAGGGCAGGGGTGCCATTGCCGCAGGGCAAGGCAAGGCGAGGTAGGGGCCGGGGCGGCTGCTGCCTGACACCATCGGCCCCCACACGCAGCGAGCGCATGGGGGCCAACTGTGTCCATCAGCAGCCTCAGCCTGCCGGCCCCTTGGTTTCGGCACGACGTGGCTGTTTGCCGCCTCGCGCGTTGCACCCAATGCGGCTGCCATGAGGCCGCGGAACAAGCTGGGCAGAGGTAAGGAACCGGTATACCGGTTTCTTACCGCTGCCCGGCTTGTTCCACGGCCTCATGGTAGCGGCACTGGGCAGGAGGCGGCAAATGGCCGGTTTCAGCGCGACATGGCTGTTTGCCTCCGGCTGTGGCCATTTGCCACCTCGCGTGTCATGGCTATTTGCCTCCGGCCGCGGCCATTTGCCACCTCGCACGTTGCAGCTGTTTGCCTCCGGCCGCAGCTATTTGCCGCCTCGCGCGTCGCGGCTGTTGGACTCCGGCCGCGGCCATTTGCGGAGGCCGATCGCGGGCTCAGAGTGGGCGTGAGCGGGGCAGCCGTGCAGGGCAGAGGCGCTGCCCGGGGCCGGAGTGGGGCAGAGGCATGGCAGCGGCAGAGCCGGGCGGGACTTCGGTGGCGGCAACGGCGACGCAGAGGCCGATCGCGGGCTCAGAGCGGGCATGAGCGGGCACGAGCGGGGCAGCCACGCAGGGCAGAGGCGCTGCCCGGGGCCGGAGCGGGGCAGCGGCATGGCAGCAGCAGAGCCGGGTGGTACTGCGGTGGCGGGGGCAATGGCTGGATCGCTTTGGCCAAAGAAGCAGCGGCAGCGGCATTGCGGAGGAGGCGAGGAGCGGCACCCACAATCTGCCTGGCCTCCCCTCCGCCTGCTTTGCGCAGCTCCTCCTGGCCCCCCCGCGCCCGTTAACCCTACGCCGCTCGCTGAAGGTGTGGAGGGGGGGTGATGCATGATCGGAGGAAGAGGAGCACCCCTGGGGCTGCAGGTGACCTGGCCTGGCATGGGAAGGGCACGCGCCCCACCCTCCCGCCACCATGCAGGGTAAGATTGCCGTGCCTGCCCAGATGCCCTCACCTCCCCCAAGCGTTTTTTTACTAACCTGCCTTTCAGCTGCATTCCGTTTGTCCGTTTGCTTCTCAGCCTTCGCCGCGTGTTTGTGGGACTATGGGTAAAAAAAAAAGGTTCCATCAGACTTTCTAACTACTTGAGATCTCGCGAGAAGTTAGAAAGTCTGATGGAACTTTTTTTTTTTTTACCGATAGTCCCACAAACATGCGGCGAAGGCTGAGAAACGAACGGAGAAACGGAATGCAACTGAAAGGCAGGTTAGTAAAAAAACGCTTGGGGGAGGCGGGCGCGGCAACCTTACCCTGCGCGGGTATTGATGCAGGTTGCACATGGACAGGACTGAAGGCCTAGGACTGGGGCGACGGCGCGCATGCCCACAGAGACGGCTCTGCGTGCCACCTGTGGCACGCGTCCCATAGGATCGGCACCACGGAGTTAGAGCCACAATTATGATGGATGGGGAGGAGTTTGAACAGTAGGTTTCTGTGATGTGGAAGTCCCAGGGCAGGGCCATTGTGTTCATGCAGACAGATGTGCTGTTTTGTGATTTTATGTGGGTCCTTTAAATTTACGCGAGGGTACACTTTTGCTGACCAGGTTCATATTTTATTTGTGTTTTCAAGTATACCCCATGTAAAAAAAAAATGGAGAAAAGAGTGATCCCATGTTGTTTGATTCATGGTTTCAAGGCACTCCACAAACACTGATTTATGTGAACCATGATTTTATTAATAAACAACTATGACTTCTAGGACGGTCGTGTACCACCTGCCAGGTGCCAAAGCCCTGACTTACAGTACTGTGATGTATGAACCCAGTCTTTGAGTTGTCTGTAAAATATGTCAAGATGTAAAATACGTTCTCATTGGCTACTTTTTAATAACTTACCAATGGTTAATCATGATTTATGGAATTAATTCAATGTCCTGCAATACACTGAAGCATAATATACAGAATTAAATGTGGCTAGCTAGTTGGTGGTTCAGTGTAACGTGCAAACATAGCCATTATGAGACAAAATGGCTAAATCTAAAGCACCACACAGAACTTTAAAAACAGCATGTTGCATGTAATGGACCATTAATCTTTTATTTAAGAAGCCCTTGAAGGATGGAAGTCACAAAAACAAAAATAGTAATCATGCAAACTAGGGAAAATTTAAAATTCTAATGTTCAATCACTAATTTGGTACTAGGTTATTTATTGATCTACGTGTTAATATCCATGAATAAACTAGTAGCTTTACTTAGAACTGAGTTAATTAGAAAGCAAGATCTAAGGTTCTATCCTTTTTCTTACATCCCCACCGTTGAGTGAAACTGAAAGCGTAGATATTAACAGTACAGCACGTATGCACAGAAGGAAATACATAATTTAGTGAGCTCGTGACGTAAAGGGTCAGCGAGCATACCCAATACCTGAACTTCACAGGGGAAAAAACTGCATCAGCCTCGGGTGGGCAGTGGCTGCTGCAGCTGCAAAGATCAGAGGAAAAAACAGACACCTCCTCCCTATTCCCCGTAGAAGGCGCGCCCACAGCAGCTCGCTCCAGGCCTCGGGAGCGCGCGTGGCCTAGTCTCCCTCCTACGTGTGCGCCGTCCTCGTCCAATGAGCGGCACTGCTGCTGGCAGGTGCGGCGTGTTTTTGTTTTGGGTAGAAGAATTACTTGTAATTGAGGAAAGCCAGGTTCCTTATTTTTGCCCTTCGGAGTCGCGCGAGCCAGGAAGTAACTCTCGCCGACCAGCAATCTTGCGCGTGCTGAGAGCCTGTCCCCGCCGCTGCCGGGGGGTGGGCATACGGCTCCTCCTCCCTCTCCATACCCCTCCCGCGGCGAAGAGGGAGGACGACGGACAAACAGGAAACCGAAGCCGCCGCGCCAAGGAGGGGGGGCAAGTCTGGCTCGGACCCCCGCTGGGCCTCAGCCACGAGGAGGGAAATGAACGGGGTCACCAAGGGCCGGTTTGAGGTGAGCGGACGGTCGGTTGTCTGCTTGGCCGCCTTGAAGTTTCGTTGGGTGGGAGAGGCTTTGTTTAGTGTGTGGTTGAGGGGGAATTGGAGCCGAGGTCCCTCTACCGGAGATGGTGCCTTTTCTCTCCCCCTTCCCGAACTGGTGATGACGAGCGGCAACGGATGAAGGGCCGTGCGTTTTCCTGAACGAGTTGGGGGGAGCATACACGGTTGGAGGAGATGTCCCAGGGTTGAAGGCTGTCCTCTTCCTCACTGCCCAGCCGAAGGAAACAACTGATTGAGGAGGGAGCAAGTTTTTTTCTAAGTGGGCTTTGGGAGGATACTAAGTGTTGAGAATTGGGAGGCGAGGCAGGGAGGCGTTTCTCTGGGCGGCGAAGGCATCCCTTCGGAAGAGACCCTTTGCCTGCCTGTCTCTCCTTCTCTATGCAAACAACCACCAAACCAAAGATTGTCAAGTAAATGCCTCCGGTTGTGGGTCGAGATAGCTCGATTACCCAGAGGGAGGTGCTGGTGCTGCTTTTTTCCGCCGATGTGCTGCCCCTGACTGGAAGGAAGAGGCCGGGGTTTCGGCTGAGCTGAGCCTTTGCACCGAGTTTTGCGTCCCATCACCCCATAACTCTGAGGAGAGGGGAGGAGTCTGAGCACTGTTTGTGTGAAGTGGAAGCCCCAGGTCATCGTGTTCGATCTCGGGACTCACTCTTGATAGAGAAATATGACAGCAACGTTGTTTTGGAGGGTGTGCGGGGAAAGTGAACACGGAAGAAAGAGGTTGTGGGTATATGTCAAGAACAAAAGGAGATTGCACGGAGCAGGAAGGTTGTTTCTGCTTGTTAATGATAGCTAGAGATAGGCGCGGATATTTAGAAGGGCCTGACTGATGGTGGTGGCAGAAATATTGAAAGGAGGGGTTGCAGTGGAAATGTAGGTACCTGTGGGAGCCCTATGTAATGATAAAAATTATAAAACTGCTGCCATAGCCTTGTCTACCATGTATTTTTTCATTTTAATTTCATTTTAATGTATGCCAATTAGTGTACATTTAAAGTGACAATAAAGTTATTCTATTCTAAGGGGAGACGAGCATGTATGATGTATTCTGTATGTTTTGGAAGTAAAAAGGACAAACTAGGAGGATGAAAAACTACTAGGAAAAGAACAGGTGATTGAAGATTTTATGTCTAACATTTATGTTGGGGTTATGTAGATGGACAAGTATATGGAGCTCATGTAATTACCGTATATGTTGATGAAATGACAGCAGCTAGTCCTCTGAAAAATATCCTAGAAGACATACATTTATCTGTTACAACTATTAATAACTATTGGGGTCTTGACAAATAGATATGTGACTGATTTTAAGGAGATTGTGGTGCTTACAGCTTGTTAATGGGAAGGACAGGTTTTCTGAGACTAGTTCACGGGTGTCAAACTCGCCGCGTCACATGATGTGTTGCGATGTATCGTGACTTTTTTCGCATTGCCGGAGCTGGGGTCGGGGTGGGGTGGCCGTGGCCTCCACATGATGCAACTGGCCCGCAGGCCGGCAGTTTGACACCCCTGATATAGTTGATCATGTCAGTTTGAAATTGTGCAAACCAAATGCTGAAGGCTATTTTACAATAGGAAAGCAAATGATTAGTATTTAATATGTCATTGGGCGAAAGCAGCACAATGTAGTGCTATTGTTGCTTTCCTATCATGAGGTTGAGAAATTGAACTGAACACTTGGAAACTGAAGGAGAGAGATTTTTGAATGGAAGCAAAGAGTAAACAATGAACTATTCAGGAAAATATGGCATGTAATCAGAATCTGGGACCACAAAAAAGCTCCCTATTTAACCAGACCAGACACCTGTCTTTTCTGCAGTTCAAATGCTTCCTGAATTAATGATGGTAGCAGGGAAACGAGGGAGACACAAATAAGAAAAATGAGGAAAATAAAAAGTATTCTCACTCAGGAATATAATGCAGGAATAATTTAAGTGCAACAATAAGAATAGTCTTCCTCGGAAACTACAACTCTGAACATTATTGCATTATTATAACATCGAGTTAGCCGGTGCGACTTGTTCCGTTCTGACCCAGCTGTCTTGAGTCAGCTGTGTCCAGTGAGTGGCGTCAAGCAGGCCATGCCCACCTGCTAGGCAACTGGTGGTACTCAAATATTGCCATATGCTAAAAGTGGTACAATCTCTGAAAAGGTTGAAAAGCCCTGCTCTAGCCATCGGGGATCTTTACCAAGCAGAGGAAGATTTCCAGCGCAGAAGTATCCCCAAGGTTGCTGAGGCTGAGTTCCCCTTGGTCTCTTCCCACAGCTCTCTATCCCTTATGCCGAAGTGGAAGGTAAAGAGGGTAGCCAGATGGGATGAGTTGGGGGAATGGAAGTATCTGACGGCAGTCCATGGGCACTTGGTCAAGAAGCTGAAGGAAAAATTTGACCGGATGGAAATCAGAGAGGTGGCCCCAATCGCACGGCATGAGGTCTCAGCTGGAGCCGAGACCAGGGCAACGCAACCGCTTCCCAGCTGTCGGAGCCCGAGTCCAGTGATCGTGGCCCGTACGGCTTCTCTGCTTTCCAGGCCAGCAGCAGCATTGAGTCCAGTACCCAGGCGAAGCCCCCTTCCTCCCCAGCAGTGAGCTGCAAGCCCAGTAGGACAACCAAGAGGGTTCCAGAGATAGGCTCAACCTCAGCCATGGCTCCAGTACCAGCAGCAGGGCTGGCATCCAGCATACTGGGATCCTCCACCCCCTGCAGACCCACTGCCAATCAGAGCCACCTTTGATGGAGATCCGGATAAGCTGACGTTCTTCATGAAACAGGTGTGGGCTCACCTAGATCGCTATGCTCCTGCCTACCCTGATGAGAGGATGATGGTGAATGCAGTGGCAGCAAATCTAGAGGAGGAGGCTGCAGAATGGGTGACCAGTCTTCATGATGATGACACACCAGAACTTGGAAACATAGACCTTTTCCTGGAAGAGCTGAGGGCCAGGTTTGAAGATGAATCCCAAGCCCTACAAGCCGAAGTGGAAATACGCAACCTAAAGCAAAGGGGCTGACCGGCAAAGGAGTTCGTCCGAGAGTTCCGAAAAGTCACAGGCAGAATAAGGCAATGGCCGGAGCGGTTGCTAATCCACTGCTTTAAGAAGGGCTTGGACCGCGACCTGTATCAGGCATGCACCTACTGGGAATTCCTGAGCAAATCCGTGAGTGGTACCAGATGGCAGTGACCCTAGACATCGAGCTCAAGCTCTACAAGAAATCCAACGCACCTGAATCGAAGCCAAGGCGAAGCCAGGAAAGCCAGTTTGGATGATGCCCCACAGCAACCTCAGTGACCAGTGCTCACAGAGCTCCTACTGGGCCCCCTATCAAGTGCTTTAGGTGCGGCCAGCAAGGACATCGAGTGGCTAAATGCCTAGCGTCTGCCCCCCAGGCGAAGAGCACCCCAGCCACTGCATCCAAGCTGAAAAACCCACAGTGGAGAGGTCAAGAGAAGTCGAACTGGGTACATCAGAGCCAACCCGTCAAGGTCTCCTTCCCATGGGTGAGAGAGAGAACTCCGATTGAACATCATCAACTGCCAGCTCCCTATGACAGTGACGACGAAGGTGAAAACGATCTGATGGTAAGTCAAGCCATCCCTCCCTTTGCCATCCCTGCTAAACTTATAGTGCCTAAAATAGGGGCCCAAACAGAATTAGAAGTCCTAATAGGTTCAGGCTGCACCCGATGCCTAATCAACTTCCAAACAGTACTTAAATTGGGAGTCCGAGCCAAACGACTGCCCCTGGCCATGAAGTTTGAGCAGGTCGATGGGTCATTAATTGGAGGGTCACCTGCAACGCACCTAACTGAGCCAATACGACTGGAAATGGGACAGCACTGGGAAATTGTAGTGATCCCAAAAATGACTGAAACTGTGATCCTGGGGTTGGCTTGGCTAGAGAAGTGGCAACCTACCATATGGTGGGAAAACGGGGTGAGAACCATGAGATTAGGAACAAGCCTAACCCTAACCCTAACCCTTCAGTGGTGGGATTCAGCCAGTTCGCACCAGTTTGGCAGAACCAGTAGCTAATTTTTTGTTGGCCAGGCCCAGAATGGACTTCCGGAAGCAGCATCCACACAGAGAACCGGTTGTTCACATATTTGAATCCCACCACTGCCTAAGTCTCATCCCGGCTGCTGACCAATCAGAATTACTTCTGGTTTTTTTAATTAGGTGACCATGTGCTCGGGCAGCCATTCATTTTGATCCAGCCAATGGGAAGGCCTTCCGAGGCAGAGGAACAGCGTCATAGGTGGCTGCTGCCAATCCCCGCCCCTGCAGAAACGGACCAATGAGAAAGCCTTCAGATGAATAATTAAGAATTATTAAGAATAATAATTACTTCCGGGTAAAAGGGCTTGTGGGACAAGGAGGGCGGAGATGAAGGATGTCACAGAACTTCCAGGGAATGGGATTGTGGGATACGGAGGGTGGGGGAGAGTCCTCCGGGGGGAGGAAGTGATGTCATAGTACTTCCGGTGAAAGGGATGGGGGGGGGGGGTGGAGGCCTCCAAGGGCGAG